>CAKKTE020000468.1:192500-195000 GCA_920105625.2 Clusia tigrina
CCAGGTGGGGAGTTTGACTGAGGCGGTACATCTCTCAAATAATAACGGAGGTGTGCTAATTATAAATCCATTTGGGTGTGCTATTTATAAGTCCACTTGGGTGTGCTAATTATAAGTCCCAACAAGGTGTGCTAATTATAAGTCACATATCCAGGTGGGGAGTTTGACTGAGGCGGTACATATCCAATTGGGGAGTTTTTACTGAGGCGGTACATCTCTCAAATAATAACGGAGGTGTGCTAATTATAAGTCCCACCTAGGTGTGCTAATTATAAGTGGCAACAAGGTGTGCTAATTATATGTCCACTTTGGTGTGCTATTTATATGTCCAACCTAGGTGTGCTAATTATAAGTCCCATTTGGGTGTGTGTCAATTTAAAGTGAGAAATCCACAAATTTTTTCGCTTGAATGTTTAATTAATTTACACAACTAACTTGGAATCAATCTAGACAATTTTGTTGGAATTAATTTGGACAGTTTTTGTGGAAATTTCAAAATTCTAACGTTGCTATTTCTTCTGAGTGTGCTAATTATAAGTCCCAACTAGGTGTGTATGTTACTTAAATATGAGAAATCTATACATTTACTCGACCTGAATGGCAAAAAGTGGTGGTCCGGTAGTTGGGTGAGACCCGCCAATTATGGAAATAAACTTTAAAATTCATTTAAACAATATTTTTGTAAATTTAAAAATTTTCCATACAAAAAAACTAAGATAAGATGTTACCGCCAAGAAATCTATATAGTTGGTCGACCTGAATGGCAAAAAGTGGTGGTTTGGTAGTTGAGTGGGGCCCTCCAAGTAATGATATAAAGTTAAATATCAATTAAAACAATATTTTTGTAAATTGAAAATTTTTCATACAAAAAAACTAAGATAAGATGTTACCGCCAAGAAATCTATATAGTTGGTCGACCTGAATGGCAAAAAGTGGTGGTTTGGTAGTTGAGTGGGGCCCTCCAACTAATGATATGAACTTAAATATTAATTAAAACAATATTTTGGTAAATTGAAAAATTTTCCATACAAAAAAACTAAGATAAGATGTTACCGCCAAGAAATCTATATAGTTTGGTCGACCTGAATGGCAAAAAGTGGTGGTTTGGTAGTTGAGTGGGGCCCTCCAAGTAATGATGTGAAGTTAAATATCAATTAAAACAATATTTTTGTAAATTGAAAAATTTTTCATACAAAAAAACTAAGATAAGATGTTACCGCCAAGAAATCTATGTAGTTGGTCGACCTGAATGGCAAAATGTTGAAATCCGATGTTGAGTGGGGCCCAACAACACCAAAAACAACAAGCAAAAAATTCTACTTTGAACATCAAAAAAGTGGTAGTTTTTAGTTGAGTGAGGCCCAACAACCATACTAAAAAACTAAAAATAAGCGAAAAATTCTACTTTGAACATCAAAAAAAGTGGTAGTTTTTAGTTGAGTGAGGCCCAACAACCATACTAAAAAACTAAAAATAAGCGAAAAATTCTACTTTGAACATGAAAAAAAGGTGGTTGTTTTTAGTTGAGTGAGGCCCAACAACCATACTAAATACTAAAAACAAGCGAAATTTAATATATGAAGTCGACATTTGAAATGCAAAATATGTGCTTGTTTCTTAGTTGAGTGAGGCCCAAGAACACAATACTATAAAATAAGCGAAATTAATATATGAATGTCGACATTTGAAAATGCAAAAAATGTGCTTTTTCTTAGTTGAGTGAGGCCCAAGAACACAATACTATAAAATAAGCGAAATTAATATATGAATGTCGACATTTGAAAATGCAAAAAATGTGCTTTTTCTTAGTTGAGTGAGGCCCAAGAACACAATACTATAAAATAAGCGAAATTAATATATGAATGTCGACATTTGAAAATGCCAAATATGTGCTTGTTTCTTAGTTGAGTGAGGCCCAACAGCCATACTAAAAAAACTAAAAATAAGCGAAAAATTCTACTTTGAACATGAAAAGGTGGTTGTTTTTAGTTGAGTGAGGCCCAAGAACACAATACTATAAAATAAGCGAAATTTAATATATGAAGTCGACATTTGAAATGCAAAATATGTGCTTGTTTCTTAGTTGAGGTGAGGCCCAAGAACACAATACTATAAAATAAGCGAAATTAATATATGATGAATGTCGACATTTGAAATCCAAAATATGTGCTTGTTTCTTAGTTGTTGAGTGAGGCCCAACCAATATCAAAGACAAAAAGAGAAATATATGAAATTCGAACTGAATATTGCAAAAAGTGGTTGTGGTTTATAGTTGAGTTAGGCCCAACATATCAACTAATTAAAAACAGAACTGAATGAAGAAAATCTATATGTGATTTGCAAAAAGTGAAATATATAAATATAATATGGTAACAAAAATATTTCGTTTATGAAATGAAGAAATGTTGTGTGTTTGTGGGCAGCAGCCAACAAACAATTAAAATATATGGTTTTTTATATGAGAAAGAAAAAGTATTATTATATTATTATATATAATAAA
>CAKKTE020000468.1:197500-200000 GCA_920105625.2 Clusia tigrina
TAGTGAGGTCTCCGGACGTGATCTCTGTGACGCCATTTGCGTGTTACGGTTGTTTTCGCAAAAGTTGACCGAACTTGATTATTTAGAGGAAGTAAAAGTCGTAACAAGGTTTCCGTAGGTGAACCTGCGGAAGGATCATTAATGTAAAAAAAATGTCCTATCTGAAAGATATCTATAAATTAAAAAGAAAGTGGATACTAACTACTATACTATATTTATTTATAGTAGTCCTCTTTTTTCACATTTGTATTGCGCGCATAGAAAGAGAAAAAAATTCTTTTTTTGCATACAAATATATATATATATATGTATATATAATATATATACTAAATGAAAAAGAGTATATAATATAAAATATTATATACAAAAATTATATTGTACACTACAATATATAAGCAAAAAAATAAGGAAGAGAAATCTTCCTTTTTTTTATTAACAATTTTGTGTATTGCGCATAGAAAAATTTTGAAAATTTTTTTTGCCAATTACAAAAAAAATCCACAAAAGAAACAAACATTAAATAGTTGTACTTACCTAATATATATATATATATTTCATATATATATTATATTTAGTAAGTTCTCAAATGCATTAAATTTTTGAATTTTTGCAGGACATTCGCAACAGTATAATGTTTGTATAAATAAAAAAATATTATTGTGATGGGTAACAAAAAAAATATTATATAAATTTTTATAATATTTTTCCACTCAATAAATTACAAAAATTAACGAAATGAAATTGATGAAAATAATACAAAGAAAAAAATATTCACTCTAAGCGGTGGATCACTTGGCTCATGGGTCGATGAAGAACGCAGCAAACTGTGCGTCATCGTGTGAACTGCAGGACACATGAACATCGACATTTTGAACGCATATCGCAGTCCATGCTGTGATGTACTTTAATTAATTTTGAAGTGCTGCTTGGACTACATATGGTTGAGGGTTGTAAGACTTTGCTAAAAAAGTTGCTTATTTTATTTTAAAAGAGAAAGAATTATAAATTCTTTTTTCCTGTTTTATTTTTTGATTCATCAAAAATATATGAAGAAAACTAATATGGAAAATAAAATTTCAAGCACATGTTATATTATTGCATAATATATTTTATTATAATATGCATAATATTAAGTGAAAATTAAAAAACAAAAAATCCAAATACAACAAAAAAGTAAGAATTTGAATTCTTATAAAAATTCTCTTTTTTATTTTATATATTATGAATAGTTTTATAATATTTTTAATGTGATTTTTTGTGAAAGTCTTAGCATAAAAAAATTTTTTAAATTTTTTTTTTTGTTTAAAATGGGACTTTTCCACATACACACACATTAATTCAAAAAAATATTATATTAAAGAATTATTCAAGAAAAATATATAAGAAAAAATAAATATTTTGTCCAAACAAAAAAAAGAGAGATTATTGGATTTTATGAAAAATTTTATATTTAATTTATATATCACATATATATATATTTTATTATACAACCTCAACTCATATGGGATTACCCCCTGAATTTAAGCATATTAATGAGGGGAGGAAAAGAAACTAACAAGGATTTTCTTAGTAGCGGCGAGCGAAAAGAAAATAGTTCAGCACTAAGTCACTTTGTTTTAATGGCAAATGTGAGATGCAGTGTATGGAACATCTTAAATCTAGTATGAGAAATTATCGATTTAAGTCCTTCTTAAATGAGGCCATTTACCCATAGAGGGTGCCAGGCCCGTATAACGTTAATGATTACTAGAAGGTGTTTCCAAAGAGTCGTGTTGCTTGATAGTGCAGCACTAAGTGGGTGGTAAACTCCATCTAAAACTAAATATAACCATGAGACCGATAGTAAACAAGTACCGTGAGGGAAAGTTGAAAAGAACTCTGAATAGAGAGTTAAATAGTACGTGAAACTGCTTAGAGGTTAAGCCCGATGAACCTGAATATACATTATGGAAAATTCATCATTATAACTGTGATATGTTAAAAATATTATAGTAATGGTGTGCATTTTTTCCATATAAGTACATTGTAATCTATTAGCATATGATCCATATTTATCATAAGATTATTTAATTTAAGTTTATTCAAATTGATTTATTTTAATATAGATTAACATAGAATAAATATTGAATAATTTGATAAAGTGTTGATAGATTTAATATTATATAGTGCTTAAATTCTTAATTGAATTTTACAAATATGAGATATATATATATATATCATTTTATTGTATGCACTTATTATATGATTAACAATGCGAAAGATTCAGGATACCTTCGGGACCCGTCTTGAAACACGGACCAAGGAGTCTAACATATGTGCAAGTCATTGGGAATATAATACAAAACCCAATGGCATAATTAACTTAACTTTTATTTATAAAATGGGATTAATTTTTATATGAATATTTTATATATTAATTCAATCCCAGGGCGTTCTATACAGTTATGGTATAATAGTATTTTTAATATTATTTATATCCTCTAACTAGAGCGTACCTTGA
>CAKKTE020000468.1:210000-212500 GCA_920105625.2 Clusia tigrina
CAGTCCATGCTGTGATGTACTTTAATTAATTTTGAAGTGCTGCTTGGACTACATATGGTTGAGGGTTGTAAGACTTTGCTAAAAAAGTTGCTTATTTTATTTTAAAAGAGAAAGAATTATAAATTCTTTTTTCCTGTTTTATTTTTTGATTCATCAAAAATATATGAAGAAAACTAATATGGAAAATAAAATTTCAAGCACATGTTATATTATTGCATAATATATTTTATTATAATATGCATAATATTAAGTGAAAATTAAAAAACAAAAAATCCAAATACAACAAAAAAGTAAGAATTTGAATTCTTATAAAAATTCTCTTTTTTATTTTATATATTATGAATAGTTTTATAATATTTTTAATGTGATTTTTTGTGAAAGTCTTAGCATAAAAAAATTTTTTAAATTTTTTTTTTTGTTTAAAATGGGACTTTTCCACATACACACACATTAATTCAAAAAAATATTATATTAAAGAATTATTCAAGAAAAATATATAAGAAAAAATAAATATTTTGTCCAAACAAAAAAAAGAGAGATTATTGGATTTTATGAAAAATTTTATATTTAATTTATATATCACATATATATATATTTTATTATACAACCTCAACTCATATGGGATTACCCCCTGAATTTAAGCATATTAATGAGGGGAGGAAAAGAAACTAACAAGGATTTTCTTAGTAGCGGCGAGCGAAAAGAAAATAGTTCAGCACTAAGTCACTTTGTTTTAATGGCAAATGTGAGATGCAGTGTATGGAACATCTTAAATCTAGTATGAGAAATTATCGATTTAAGTCCTTCTTAAATGAGGCCATTTACCCATAGAGGGTGCCAGGCCCGTATAACGTTAATGATTACTAGAAGGTGTTTCCAAAGAGTCGTGTTGCTTGATAGTGCAGCACTAAGTGGGTGGTAAACTCCATCTAAAACTAAATATAACCATGAGACCGATAGTAAACAAGTACCGTGAGGGAAAGTTGAAAAGAACTCTGAATAGAGAGTTAAATAGTACGTGAAACTGCTTAGAGGTTAAGCCCGATGAACCTGAATATACATTATGGAAAATTCATCATTATAACTGTGATATGTTAAAAATATTATAGTAATGGTGTGCATTTTTTCCATATAAGTACATTGTAATCTATTAGCATATGATCCATATTTATCATAAGATTATTTAATTTAAGTTTATTCAAATTGATTTATTTTAATATAGATTAACATAGAATAAATATTGAATAATTTGATAAAGTGTTGATAGATTTAATATTATATAGTGCTTAAATTCTTAATTGAATTTTACAAATATGAGATATATATATATATATCATTTTATTGTATGCACTTATTATATGATTAACAATGCGAAAGATTCAGGATACCTTCGGGACCCGTCTTGAAACACGGACCAAGGAGTCTAACATATGTGCAAGTCATTGGGAATATAATACAAAACCCAATGGCATAATTAACTTAACTTTTATTTATAAAATGGGATTAATTTTTATATGAATATTTTATATATTAATTCAATCCCAGGGCGTTCTATACAGTTATGGTATAATAGTATTTTTAATATTATTTATATCCTCTAACTAGAGCGTACCTTGAGCATATATGCTGTGACCCGAAAGATGGTGAACTATACTTGATCAGGTTGAAGTCAGGGGAAACCCTGATGGAAGACCGAAGCAGTTCTGACGTGCAAATCGATTGTCAGAATTGAGTATAGGGGCGTAAGACCAATCGAACCATCTAGTAGCTGGTTCCCTCCGAAGTTTCCCTCAGGATAGCTGGTGCAAAAATAGATTATTGAAATAATCTTATCTGGTAAAGCGAATGATTAGAGGCCTTAGGGTCGAAACGATCTTAACCTATTCTCAAACTTTAAATGGGTAAGAACTTTACCTTTCTTGATATGAAGGTTAAAGTTATGATATATTGTGCCCAGTGGGCCACTTTTGGTAAGCAGAACTGGCGCTGTGGGATGAACCAAACGTAATGTTACGGTGCCCAAATTAACAACTCATACAGAAACCATGAAAGGCGTTGGTTGCTTAAAACAGCAGGACGGTGGACATGGAAGTCGTAATCCGCTAAGGAGTGTGTAACAACTCACCTGCCGAAGCAACTAGCCCTTAAAATGGATGGCGCTCAAGTTGTATACCTATACATTACCGCTAAAGTAAATGATTTATTGAACAAAAATTTTTTTCTCAATAGATTTTGAAACTTTAGTGAGTAGGAGGGTACAATGGTGTGCTTAGAAGTGTTTGGCGTAAGCCTACATGGAGCCGCCATTGGTACAGATCTTGGTGGTAGTAGCAAATAATCGAATGAGACCTTGGAGGACTGAAGTGGAGAAGGGTTTCGTGTGAACAGTGGTTGATCACGAGTTAGTCGGTCCTAAGTTTAAGGCGAAAGCTGAAAATTTTCAAGTTAAAAAATATCCTATATATATAATATATATTGTATGTAATAAAACACTTGATTT
>CAKKTE020000469.1:0-102447 GCA_920105625.2 Clusia tigrina
GGGGTAGATATTGGCATAGATAATGCAGCAGACCCCCAATCGATGGCAGCAGCGACTGAGAACGCCTACAGAGACGCTGACACAGGCTGCAACGCCGACTGAGACGCCGACTGAGGCAGAGAGGGGGTAGACATTGGCATAGAGAAGGAACCAGGCCCTCCAATCGGCAGCGGCAACAAATGAGACGCCTACAGAGACGCGGACAGAGGGTGCGAGGCTGCCTGAGACGCTGACTGAGGCAGATAGGGGTAGATATTGGCATAGAGAAGGCAGCAGACCCCCAATCGACAGCGGAAATGACTGAGACGCCTACATCATAGACGCTGACAGACGCTGCGATGCCGACTGAGACGCCGACTGAGGCAGATAGGGGTAGAATATAGGCAAAGAAAAGGCATCATTCCCCAATCGACAGCGGCAGCGACTGAGACGCCTACAGAGACGCTGACAGAGGCTGCGACGCCGACTGAGACGCCGACTGAGGCAGATAAGTTTAGATATTGGCATAGAGAAGGCAGCAGACCCCCCCAATCGACAGCGGCAATGACTGAGACACCTACAGAGACGCTGATAGAGGCTGCGAAGCCGACTGTGGCGCCGACTGAGGCAGATAGGGGAAGAGATAGGCATAGAGAAGGCAGCAGACAACCCAATCGAGAGCGGCAACAACTGAGATGCCTACAGAGACGCTGATAGAGGCTGCGACGCCGACTTAGATGCCGACTGAGGCAGATAGAGGTAAATATAGGCATAGAGAAGGCAGCAGACCTCCCAATCGACAGCGGCAGCGACTGAGACGCCTACAGAGATGCTGACAGAGGCTGCGACGCCGACTAAGACCCCGACTGAGGCAGAGAGGGGTAGATATTGGCATTGAGAAGGCAGCAGACCCCCCAGTCGACAGTGGCAATGACTGAGACGCCTACAGAGACGCTGATAGAGGCTGCGACGCCGACTGAGGCAGATAGGGGTAGATATTGGCATAGAGAATGCGGCAGACCCCCAATCGACGGCGGCAGCGACTGAGATGCCTACAGAGTCGCTGACAGAGGCTGCGACGCTGACACAGGCTGCGACGCCGACTGAGACGCCGACTGAGGCAGAGAGGGGTAGATATTGGCATAGAGAAGGCAGCAAACCCCCCAATCGACAGCGGCAGCGACTGAGACGCCTACATAGACGCTGACAGAGGCTGCGATGCCGACTGAGACGCCGACTGAGGCAGATAGGGGTGGATATAGGCAAAGAAAAGGCACCAGACCCCCAATCGACAGCGGCAGCGACTGAGACGCATTCAGAGACGCTGACAGAGGCTGCGACACCGACTGAGACGCCGACTGAGGCAGATAGGGGTAGATATAGGCAAACAAAAGGCATCAGACCCCCAATCGACAGCGGCAGCGACTGAGACGCATTCAGAGACGCTGACAGAGGCTGCGACGCCGACTGAGACGCCGACTGAGGCAGATAAGGGTAGATATTGGCATACAGAAGGCAGCAGACCCCCAATCGACAGCGGCAGCGACTGAGACGCCTAAATAGACGCTGACAGAGGCTGCGATGCCGACTGAGACGCCGACTGAGGCAGATAGGGGTAGATATAGGCATAGAGAAGGCAGCAGACCCCCCAATCAACAACGGCAGCGACTGAGACGCATTCAGAGACGCTGACAGAGGCTGCGACGCCGACTGAGACGCCGACTGAGGCAGATAAGGGTAGATATTGGCATACAGAAGGCAGCAGACCCCCAATCGACAGGGGCAGCGACTGAGACGCCTACAGAGACGCTCACAGAGGCTGCGACGCCGACTGAGGCAGATTGGGGTAGATATTGGCATAGATAATGCAGCAGACCCCCAATCGATGGCAGCAGCGACTGAGACGCCTTCAGAGACGCTGACACAGGCTGCAACGCCGACTGAGACGCCGACTGAGGCAGAGAGGGGTAGACATTGGCATAGAGAAGGAACCAGGCCCTCCAATCGGCAGCGGCAACAAATGAGACGCCTACAGAGACGCGGACAGAGGGTGCGAGGCTGCCTGAGACGCTGACTGAGGCAGATAGGGGTAGATATTGGCATAGAGAAGGCAGCAGACCCCCCAATCGACAGCGGAAATGACTGAGACGCCTACATCATAGACGCTGACAGACGCTGCGATGCCGACTGAGACGCCGACTGAGGCAGATAGGGGTAGATATAGGCAAAGAAAAGGCATCATTCCCCAATCGACAGCGGCAGCGACTGAGACGCATTCAGAGACGCTGACAGAGGCTGCGACGCCGACTGAGACGCCGACTGAGGCAGATAAGTTTAGATATTGGCATAGAGAAGGCAGCAGACCCCCCCAATCGACAGCGGCAATGACTGAGACACCTACAGAGACGCTGATAGAGGCTGCGAAGCCGACTGTGGCGCCGACTGAGGCAGATAGGGGAAGAGATAGGCATAGAGAAGGCAGCAGACAACCCAATCGAGAGCGGCAACAACTGAGATGCCTACAGAGACGCTGATAGAGGCTGCGACGCCGACTTAGATGCCGACTGAGGCAGATAGAGGTAGATATAGGCATAGAGAAGGCAGCAGACCTCCCAATCGACACCGGCAGCGACTGAGACGCCTACAGAGACGCTGACAGAGGCTGCGACGCCGACTAAGACCCCGACTGAGGCAGAGAGGGGTAGATATTGGCATTGAGAACGCAGCAGACCCCCCAGTCGACAGCGGCAATGACTGAGACGCCTACAGAGACGCTGATAGAGGCTGCGACGCCGACTGAGGCAGATAGGGGTAGATATTGGCATAGAGAATGCGGCAGACCCCCAATCGACGGCGGCAGCGACTGAGATGCCTACAGAGTCGCTGACAGAGGCTGCGACGCTGACACAGGCTGCAACGCCGACTGAGACGCCGACTGAGGCAGAGAGGGGTAGATATTGGCATAGAGAAGGCAGCAAACCCCCCAATCGACAGCGGCAGCGACTGAGACGCATTCAGAGACGCTGACAGAGGCTGCGACACCGACTGAGACGCCGACTGAGGCAGATAGGGGTAGATATAGGCAAACAAAAGGCATCAGACCCCCAATCGACAGCGGCAGCGACTGAGACGCATTCAGAGACGCTGACAGAGGCTGCGACGCCGACTGAGACGCCGACTGAGGCAGATAAGGGTAGATATTGGCATACAGAAGGCAGCAGACCCCCAATCGACAGCGGCAGCGACTGAGACGCCTAAATAGACGCTGACAGAGGCTGCGATGCCGACTGAGACGCCGACTGAGGCAGATAGGGGTAGATATAGGCATAGAGAAGGCAGCAGACCCCCCAATCAACAACGGCAGCGACTGAGACGCATTCAGAGACGCTGACAGAGGCTGCGACGCCGACTGAGACGCCGACTGAGGCAGATAAGGGTAGATATTGGCATACAGAAGGCAGCAGACCCCCAATCGACAGGGGCAGTGACTGAGACGCCTACAGAGACGCTCACAGAGGCTGCGACGCCGACTGAGGCAGATTGGGGTAGATATTGGCATAGATAATGCAGCAGACCCCCAATCGATGGCAGCAGCGACTGAGACGCCTACAGAGACGCTGACACAGGCTGCAACGCCGACTGAGACGCCGACTGAGGCAGAGAGGGGTAGACATTGGCATAGAGAAGGAACCAGGCCCTCCAATCGGCAGCGGCAACAAATGAGACGCCTACAGAGACGCGGACAGAGGGTGCGAGGCAGCCTGAGACGCTGACTGAGGCAGATAGGGGTAGATATTGGCATAGAGAAGGCAGCAGACCCCCCAATCGACAGCGGAAATGACTGAGACGCCTACATCATAGACGCTGACAGACGCTGCGATGCCGACTGAGACGCCGACTGAGGCAGATAGGGGTAGATATAGGCAAAGAAAAGGCATCATTCCCCAATCGACAGCGGCAGCGACTGAGACGCATTCAGAGACGCTGACAGAGGCTGCGACGCCGACTGAGACGCCGACTGAGGCAGATAAGTTTAGATATTGGCATAGAGAAGGCAGCAGACCCCCCCCAATCGACAGCGGCAATGACTGAGACACCTACAGAGACGCTGATAGAGGCTGCGAAGCCGACTGTGGCACCGACTGAGATAGATAGGGAAAGAGATAGGCATAGAGAAGGCAACAGACAACCCAATCGACAGCGGCAACAACTGAGACGCCTACAGAGACGCTGATAGAGGCTGCGACGCCGACTTAGATGCCGACTGAGGCAGATTGGGGTAGATATTGGCATAGAGAATGCAGCAGACCCCCCAATCGATGGCGGCAGCGACTGAGACGCCTACATAGGCGCTGACAGAGGCTGCGATGCCGACTGAGATGCCGACTGAGGCAGATAGGGGTAGACATAGGCAAAGAAAAGGCATCAGACCCCCAATCCACAGCGGCAGCGACTGAGACGCATTCAGAGACGCTGACAGAGGCTGCGACGCCGACTGAGACGCCGACTGAGGCAGATAAGTTTAGATATTGGCATAGAGAAGGCAGCAGACCCCCCAATCGACAGCGGCAGCGACTGATACGCCTCAGAGACGCTGACAGAGGCTGCGACGCCGACTGAGGCAGAAAGGGGTAGATATTGGCATAGATAATGCGGCAGACCCCCCAATCGACGGCGGCATCGACTGAGACGCCTACAGAGACGCTGACAGAGGCTGTGACGCTGACACAGGCTGCGACGCCGACTGAGACGCCGACTGAGGCAGATAGAGGTAAATATAGGGATAGAGAAGGGAGCAGACCCCCCAATCGACAGCGGCAGCGACAGCGACGCCTACAGAGACGCTGACAGAGGCTGCGAAGCCGACTGTGAAGCCGACTGAGGCAGGTAGGGGTAGATATAGGCATAGAGAAGGCAGCAGTCCCACCAATCGACACCGGCAACAACTGAGGCGCCTACAGAGACGCTGATAGAGGCTGCGACGCCGACTGAGATGCCGACTGAGGCAGATAGGTGTAGATATAGGCACAGAGAAGGCAACAGACCATCCACTTGACAGCGGCAGCGACTGAGACGCATACAGAGACGCTGATAGAGGCTGCGACGCCGACTGACATGCCGACTGAGGCAGATAGGGATAGATATTGGCATAGAGAAGGCAGCAGACCCCCCAATCGACAGCGGCAGCGACTGCGACGCCTACAGAGACGCTGACAGAGGCTGCGAAGCCGACTGTGACGCCGACTGAGGCAGGTAGGGGTAGATGTAGGCATAGAGAAGGCAGCAGACCCACCAATCAACACCGGCAACAACTGAGACGCTTACAGAGACGCTGATAGAGGCTGCGACGCCGACTGAGGCAGATAGGGGTAGATATTGGCATAGAGAATGCGGCAGACCCCCCAATCGACAGCGGCAGCGACTGAGACGCCTACAGAGACGCTGACAGACGCTGCGACGCCGACTGAGGCAGATAGGGGTAGATATTGGCATAGAGAATGCGGCAGACCCCCAATCGACGGCGGCAGTTACTGAGACGCCTACAGAGACGCTGACAGAGGCTGCGACGCTGACACAGGCTGCGACGCCGACTGTGACGCCGACTGAGGCAGCGAGGGGTAGATATTGGCATAGAGAAGGCAGCAGACCCCCCCCAATCGACAGCGGCAGCGACTGAGACGCCTACATAGACGCTGACAGAGGCTGCGATGCCGACTGAGACGCCGACTGAGGCAGATAGGGGTAGATATAGGCAAAGAAAAGGCATCAGATCCCCAATCGACAGCGGCAGCGACTGAGACGCATTCAGAGACGCTGACAGAGGCTGCGACGCCGACTGAGACGCCGACTGAGGCAGATAGGGGTAGATATAGGCAAAGAAAAGGCATCAGACCCCCAATCGACAGCGGCAGCGACTGAGACGCATTCAGAGACGCTGACAGAGGCTGCGACGCCGACTGAGTCGCTGACTGAAGCAGATAGGGGTAGATATTGGCATAGAGAAGGCAGCAGACCCCCCAATCGACAGCGGCAGCGACTGATACGCCTAAATAGACGCTGACAGCGGCTGCGATGCCGACTGAGACGCCGACTGAGGCAGATAGGGGTAGATATAGGCAAAGAAAAGGCATCAGACCCCCAATCGACAGCGGCAGCGACTGAGACGCATTCAGAGACGCTAACAGAGGCTGCGACGCCGACTGAGACGATGACTGAGGCAGATAGGTTTAGACATAGGCATAGATAAGGCAGCAGACAACCCAATCGACAGCGGCAGCGACTGAGACGCATACAGAGACGCTGATAGAGGCTGCGACGCCGACTGATATGCGGACTGAGGCAGATAGGTGTAGATATAGGCATAGAGAAGGCATCAGACCCTCCACTCGACAGCGGCAGCGACTGAGACGCATACAGAGACGCTGATAGAGGCTGCGACGCCGACTGAGGCATATAGGGGTAGATATTGGCATAGAGAAGGCAGCAGACCCTCCAAACGACAGCGGCAGCGACTGAGACGCCTACATAGACGCTGACAGAGGCTGTGAAGCCGACTGTGACGCCGACTGAGGCAGGTAGGGGTAGATATAGGCATAGAGAAGGCAGCAGACCCACCAATCAACACCGGCAACAACTGAGACGCTTACAGAGACGCTGATAGAGGCTGCGACGCCGACTGAGTTGCCGACTGAAGCAGATAGGGGTAGATATAGGCATACAGAAGGCAGCAGACCCCCAATCGAAAGCGGCAGCGACTGAGACGCCTACAGAGACGCTCACAGAGGCTGCGACGCCGACTGAGGCAGATTGGGGTAGATATTGGCATAGAGAATGCAGCAGACCCCCAATCGACGGCGGCAGCAACTGAGACGCCTACAGAGACGCTGACAGAGGCTGCGACGCTGACACAGGCTGCGACGCCGACTGTGACGCCGACTGAGGCAGAGAGGGGTAGATATTGGCATAGAGAAGGCAGCAGACCCCCCAATCGACAGCGGCAATGACTGAGACACCTACAGAGACGCTGACAGAGGCTGCGACGCTGACACAGGCTGCGACGCCGACTGTGACGCCGACTGAGGCAGAGAGGGGTAGATATTGGCATAGAGAAGGCAGCAGACCCCCCAGTCGACAGCGGCAACGACTGAGACGCCTACAGAGACGCTGACAGAATCTGCGACGCCGACTGAGGCAGAGAGGGGTATATATTGGCATAGAGAAGGCAGCAGACTCCCCAATCGACACCGGCAACAACTGAGACGCCTACAGAGACGCTGATAGACGCTGCGACGCCGACTGAGGCAGATAGGGGTAGATATTGGCATAGAGAATGCGGCAGACCCCCCCAATCGACAGCGGCAGCGACTGAGACGCCTACAGAGACGCTGACAGAGGCTGCGATGCCGACTGAGGCAGATAGGGGTAGATATTGGCATAGAGAATGCGGCAGACCCCCAATCGCCGGCGGCAGCTACTGAGACGCCTACAGAGACGCTGCAGAGGCTGCGACGCTGACACAGGCTGCGACGCCGACTGTGACGCCGACTGAGGCAGAGAGGGGTAGATATTGGCATAGAGAAGGCAGCAGACCCCCCAATCGACAGCGGCAGCGACTGAGACGCCTACAGAGACGCTGACAGAGGCTGCGACGCCGACTGAGGCAGAAAGGGGTAGATATTGGCATAGAGAATGCGGCAGACCCCCCAATCGACGGCGGCATCGACTGAGACGCCTACAGAGACGCTGACAGAGGCTGTGAAGCTGACACAGGCTGCGACGCCGACTGAGGCAGAGAGGGGTAGATATTGGCATAGAGAAGGCAGCAGACCCCCCCAATCGACAGCGGCAGCGACTGAGACGCCTACATAGACGCTAACAGAGGCTGCGATGCTGACTGAGGCGCCGACTGAGGCAGATAGCGGTAGATATAGGCAAAGAAAAGGCATCAGACCCCCAATCGACAGCGGCAGCGACTGAGACGCATTCAGAGACGCTGACAGAGGCTGCGACGCCGACTAAGACCCCGACTGAGGCAGATAGAGGTAAATATAGGGATAGATAAGGCAGCAGACCCCCCAATCGACAGCGGCAGCGACTGCGACGCCTACAGAGACGCTGACAGAGGCTGCGAAGCCGACTGTGAAGCCGACTGAGGCAGGTAGGGGTAGATATAGGCATAGAGAAGGCAGCAGACCCACCAATCGACACCGGCAACAACTGAGACGCCTACAGAGACGCTGATAGAGGCTGCGACGCCGACTGAGATGCCGACTGAGGCAGATAGGTGTAGATATAGGCACAGAGAAGGCATCAGACCATCCACTCGACAGCGGCAGCGACTGAGACGCATACAGAGAAACTGACAGAGGCTGCGACGCCGACTGAGGCAGATAGGGGTAGATATAGGCATAGAAATGGCAGCAGACCCCCCAATCGACAGCGGCAGCGACTGAGAAGCCTGCAGAGTCGCTGACAGATGCTGCGACGCCGACTGAGACGCCGACTGAGGCAGATAGGGGTAGATAGAAGCATAGAGAAGGCAGCAGACCCCCGTATCGACAGCGGCAGCGATTGAGACGCCTACAGAGATACTGACAGAGGCTGCGACGCCGACTGAGGCAGATAGGGGTAGATATAGGCATAGAGATGGCAGCAGACCACCCCGATCGACAGCGGCAGCGACTGAGACGCCTACAGAGAAGCTGACAGAAGCTGCGACGACGACTGAGACGTCGATTGAGGCAGATAGGGGTAGATATAGGCATAGAGAAGGCAGCAGACCCCCACATCGACAGCGCCAATAACTGAGACGAATGCAGAGACGCTGACAGCGGCTGCGGCGCCGACTGAGGCAGATAGGGGTACATATAGGCACAGAGATGGCAGCAGACCCACCAATCGACAGTGGCAACAATTGCGATGCCTACAGATACGCTGACAGAGGCTGCGACGCCAACTGGGACGCCGCCTCAGGTAGATAGGGGTAGATATATACATAGAGACGGCAGCAGACCCACTAATCGACAGCGGCAACAACTGCGATGCCTACAGAGATGCTGATAGAGGCTGCAACACCGACTGAAGGGCTGACTGAGGAAGAGAGGGGTAGATATAGGCATAGAGAAGGCAGCAGACCACCAATCGACAGCGGCAACAACTGCGATGCCTACAGACACGCTGACAGAGGCTGCAACGCCAACTGGGACGCCGATTGAGGCAGATAGGGGCAGATATAGGCATAAACTAGGCAGCAGACCCCCAAATCGACAGCGACTGAGACGCCTACAGAGACGCTGAAAGAGAATGCGACGCCGACTGAGACGCCGACTGAGGTAGATAGGGGTAGATATAGGCACAGAGAAAGAAGCAGACCCCCCAATCGACAGCGGCAGCGAGTAAGACGCCTACAGAGACGCTGAAAGAGGCTCCGACGCCGACTGAGACGCCGACTGAGGCAGATCGGGGTAGATATAGGCACAGAGAAGCCAGCAGACCCCCAGTCGACAGCGGCAGCGATTGAGACGCCTACAGAGAAACTGACAGAGGCTGCGACGCCGACAGAGACAGATAGGGGTAGATATAGGCATAGAGATGGCAGCAGACCCCCCCAATCGACAGCGGTAGCGACTGAGACGCCTGTAGAGTCGCTGACAGATGCTGCGACGCCGACTGAGACGCCGACTGAGCAGATAGGGGTAGATATAAGCTTAGAGAAAGTACCAGACCCCCGTATCGACAGCGGCATCGACTGAGACGCCTACTGAGACGCTGACAGAGGCTGCGACGCCGACTGAGGCAGATAGGGGTTGATATAGGCATAGAGATGGCAGCAGACCCCCCAATCGACAGCGGCAGCGATTGAGACGCCTGCAGAGTCGCTGACAGACGCTGCGACGTCGACTGAGACGCCGACTGAGGCAGATAGGGGTAGATATAAGCATAGAGAAGGCAGCAGACCCCCGTATCCACAGTGGCAGCGATTGAGACACCTACAGAGATACTGACAGAGGCTGCGACGCCGACTGAGGCAGATAGGGGTAGATATAGGCATAGAGAAGGCAGCAGACCACCTCAATCGACAGTGGCACCACTGAGAGGCCTACAGAGACGCTGACAGAGGCTGTGAAGCGGACTGTGACGCCGACTGAGGCAGGTAGGGGTAGATATAGGCATAGAGAAGGCAGCAGACCCACCAATCAACACCGGCAACAACTGAGACGCTTACAGAGACGCTGATAGAGGCTGCGACGCCGACTGAGGCAGATAGGGGTAGATATTGGCATAGAGAATGCGGCAGACCCCCCAATCGACAGCGGCAGCGACTGAGACGCCTACAGAGACGCTGACAGATGCTGCGACGCCGACTGAGGCAGATAGGGGTAGATATTGGCATAGAGAATGCGGCAGACCCCCAATCGACGGCGGCAGTTACTGAGACGCCTACAGAGACGCTGACAGAGGCTGCGACGCTGACACACGCTGCGACGCCGACTGTGACGCCGACTGAGGCAGAGAGGGGTAGATATTGGCATAGAGAAGGCAGCAGACCCCCCAATCGACAGCGGCAGCGACTGAGACGCCTCAGAGACGCTGACAGAGGCTGCGACGCCGACTGAGGCAGAAAGGGGTAGATATTGGCATAGAGAATGCGGCAGACCCCCCAATCGACGGCGGCATCGACTGAGACGCCTACAGAGACGCTGACAGAGGCTGTGACGCTGACACAGGCTGCGACGCCGACTGAGACGCCGACTGAGGCAGAGAGGGGTAGATATTGGCATAGAGAAGGCAGCAGACCCCCCAATCGACAGCGGCAGCGACTGAGACGCCTACATAGACGCTAACAGAGGCTGCGATGCTGACTGAGGCGCCGACTGAGGCAGATAGGCGTAGATATAGGCAAAGAAAAGGCATCAGACCCCCAATCGACAGCGGCAGCGACTGAGACGCATTCAGAGACGCTGACAGAGGCTGCGACGCCGACTAAGACCCCGACTGAGGCAGATAGAGGTAAATATAGGGATAGAGAAGGCAGCAGACCCCCCAATCGACAGCGGCAGCGACTGCGACGCCTACAGAGACGCTGACAGAGGCTGCGAAGATGACTGTGAAGCCGACTGAGGCAGGTAGGGGTAGATATAGGCATAGAGAAGGCAGCAGTCCCACCAATCGACACCGGCAACAACTGAGGCGCCTACAGAGACGCTGATAGAGGCTGCGACGCCGACTGAGATGCCGACTGAGGCAGACAGGTGTAGATATAGGCACAGAGAAGGCATCAGACCATCCACTCGACAGCGGCAGCGACTGAGACGCATACAGAGACGCTGATAGAGGCTGCGACGCCGACTGAGGCAGATAGGGGTAGATATTGGCATAGAGAAGGCAGCAGACCCCCCAAACGACAGCGGCACCACTGAGAGGCCTACAGAGACGCTGACAGAGGCTGTGAAGCCGACTGTGACGCCGACTGAGGCAGGTAGGGGTAGATATAGGCATAGAGAAGGCAGCAGACCCACCAATCAACACCGGCAACAACTGAGACGCTTACAGATACGCTGATAGAGGCTGCGACGCCGACTGAGGCAGATAGGGGTAGATATTGGCATAGAGAATGCGGCAGACCCCCCCAATCGACAGCGGCAGCGACTGAGACGCCTACAGAGACGCTGACAGATGCTGCGACGCCGACTGAGGCAGATAGGGGTAGATATTGGCATAGAGAATGCGGCAGACCCCCAATCGACGGCGGCAGTTACTGAGACGCCTACAGAGACGCTGACAGAGGCTGCGACGCTGACACAGGCTGCGACGCCGACTGTGACGCCGACTGAGGCAGCGAGGGGTAGATATAGGCATAGAGATGGCAGCAGACCCCCCAATCGACAGCGGCAGCGATTGAGACGCCTGCAGAGTCGCTGACAGACGCTGCGACGTCGACTGAGACGCCGACGGAGGCAGATAGGGGTAGATATAAGCATAGAGAAGGCAGCAGACCCCCGTATCCACAGTGGCAGCGATTGAG
This sequence comes from Clusia tigrina, assembly GCA_920105625.2. Taxonomy (NCBI): domain Eukaryota; kingdom Metazoa; phylum Arthropoda; class Insecta; order Diptera; family Clusiidae; genus Clusia; species Clusia tigrina. The sequence continues at coordinate 12,005 of CAKKTE020000469.1, forward strand.
ACTCCTACAGAGATACTGACAGAGGCTGCGACGCCGACTGAGGCAGATAGGGGTAGATATAGGCATAGAGAAGGCAGCAGACCACCTCAATCGACAGTGGCAGCGACTGAGACGCCTACAGAGAAGCTGACAGAAGCTGCGACGACGACTGAGACGTCGATTGAGGCAGATAGGGGTAGATATAGGCATAGAGAAGGCAGCAGACCCCCCAGTCGACAGCGGCAGCGACTGAGACGCCTACAGAGACGCTGACAGAGGCTGCGACGCCGACTGAAACGCCGACTGAGGCAGATAGAAGTAGATATTAGCATAGAGAAGGCAGCAGACCCCCAGTCGACAGCGGCAGCGATTGAGACGCCTACAGAGAAACTGACAGAGGCTGCGACGCCGACTGAGGCAGATAGGGGTAGATATAGGCATAGAAATGGCAGCAGACCCCCCAATCGACAGCGGCAGCGACTGAGACGCCTGCAGAGTCGCTGACAGATGCTGCGACGCCGACTGAGACGCCGACTGAGGCAGATAGGGGTAGATAGAAGCATAGAGAAGGCAGCAGACCCCCGTATCGACAGCGGCAGCGATTGAGACGCCTACAGAGATACTGACAGAGGCTGCGACGCCGACTGAGGCAGATAGGGGTAGATATAGGCATAGAGATGGCAGCAGACCACCCCGATCGACAGCGGCAGCGACTGAGACGCCTACAGAGAAGCTGACAGAAGCTGCGACGACGACTGAGACGTCGATTGAGGCAGATAGGGGTAGATATAGGCATAGAGAAGGCAGCAGACCCCCACATCGACAGCGCCAATAACTGAGACGAATGCAGAGACGCTGACAGCGGCTGCGGCGCCGACTGAGGCAGATAGGGGTACATATAGGCACAGAGATGGCAGCAGACCCACCAATCGACAGTGGCAACAATTGCGATGCCTACAGATACGCTGACAGAGGCTGCGACGCCAACTGGGACGCCGCCTCAGGTAGATAGGGGAAGATATATACATAGAGACGGCAGCAGACCCACTAATCGACAGCGGCAACAACTGCGATGCCTACAGAGATGCTGATAGAGGCTGCAACACCGACTGAAGGGCTGACTGAGGAAGAGAGGGGTAGATATAGGCATAGAGAAGGCAGCAGACCACCAATCGACAGCGGCAACAACTGCGATGCCTACAGACACGCTGACAGAGGCTGCAACGCCAACTGGGACGCCGATTGAGGCAGATAGGGGCAGATATAGGCATAAACTAGGCAGCAGACCCCCAAATCGACAGCGGCAGCCTCTGAGACGCCTACAGAGACGCTGAAAGAGGCTGCGACGCCGACTGAGGCAGATAGGGGTATATATAGGCACAAAGAAGGCAGCAGACCCCCGAATCGACAGCGGCAGCGACTGAGACGCCTACAGAGATGCTGAAAGAGAATGCGACGCCGACTGAGACGCCGACTGAGGTAGATAGGGGTAGATATAGGCACAGAGAAAGAAGCAGACCCCCCAATCGACAGCGGCAGCGACTGAGACGCCTACAGAGACGCTGCCGGAGGCTGCGACGCCGACTGAAACGCCGACTGAGGCAGATAGAAGTAGATATTAGCATAGAGAAGGCAGCAGACCCCCAGTCGACAGCGGCAGCGATTGAGACGCCTACAGAGAAACTGACAGAGGCTGCGACGCCGATTGAGGCAGATAGGGGTAGATAAAGGCATAGAAATGGCAGCAGACCCCCCAATCGACAGCGGCAGCGACTGAGACGCCTGCAGAGTCGCTGACAGATGCTGCGACGCCGACTGAGACGCCGACTGAGGCAGATAGGGGTAGATAGAAGCATAGAGAAGGCAGCAGACCCCCGTATCGACAGCGGCAGCGATTGAGACGCCTACAGAGATACTGACAGAGGCTGCGACGCCGACTGAGGCAGATAGGGGTAGATATAGGCATAGAGATGGCAGCAGACCACCCCGATCGACAGCGGCAGCGACTGAGACGCCTACAGAGAAGCTGACAGAAGCTGCGACGACGACTGAGACGTCGACTGAGGCAGATAGGGGTAGATATAGGCATAGAGAAGGCAGCAGACCCCCCAGTCGACAGCGGCAGTGACTGAGACGCCCACAGAGACGCTGACAGAGGCTGCGACGCCGACTGAAACGCCGACTGAGGCAGATAGAAGTAGATATTAGCATAGAGAAGGCAGCAGACCCCCAGTCGACAGCGGCAGCGATTGAGACGCCTACAGAGAAACTGACAGAGGCTGCGACGCCGACTGAGGCAGATAGGGGTAGATATAGGCATAGAAATGGCAGCAGACCCCCCAATCGACAGCGGCAGCGACTGAGACGCCTGCAGAGTCGCTAACAGATGCTGCGACGCCGACTGAGGCAGATAGGGGTAGATAGAAGCATAGAGAAGGCAGCAGACCCCCGTATCGACAGCGGCAGCGATTAAGACGCCTATAGAGATACTGACAGAGGCTGCGACGCCGACTGAGGCAGATAGGGGTAGATATAGGCATAGAGATGGCAGCAGACCACCCCGATCGACAGCGGCAGCGACTGAGACGCCTACAGAGAAGCTGACAGAAGCTGCGACGACGACTGAGACGCCGACTGCGGCAGATAGGGGTAGATATAGGCATAAGGAATGCAGCAGACCCCCTAATCGACAGCGGCAGCGACTGAGACGCCTACAGAGTCGCTGACAGAGGCTGCGAAGCCGACTGAGACTCCGACTGAGACAGATAGGGGTAGATACAGGCACAGAGAAGGCAGCAGACCCCTAATCGACAGCGGCAGGGAATGAGTCGCCTACAGAGACGCTGACAGAGGCTGCGACGCCGACTGAGACGCCGACTGAGGCAGCTGGGGTAAATATAGGCATAGAGAAGGCAGCAGACCCCCAGTCGATAGCGGCAGCGATTGAGACGCCTACAGAGAAACTGACAGAGGCTGCGAGGCCGACTGAGGCAGATACGGGTAGATACAGGCACAGAGAAGGCAGCAGACCCCCCAATCGACAGCGGCAGCGACTGAGACGCCTGCAGAGTCGCTGACAGATGCTGCGACGCCGACTGAGGCAGATAGGGGTAGATATAGGCATAGAGAAGGTAGCAGACCCCCCAATCGACAGCGGCAGCGACTGAGACGCCTACAGAGTCGCTGACAGAGGCTGCGAAGCCGACTGAGACTCCGACTGAGACAGATAGGGGTAGATACAGGCACAGAGAAGGCAGCAGACCCCCCAATCGACAGCGGCAGCGACTGAGACGCCTGCAGAGTCGCTGACAGATGCTGCGACGCCGACTGAGGCAGATAGGGGTAGATATAGGCATAGAGAAGGTAGCAGACCCCCCAATCGACAGCGGCAGCGACTGAGACGTCTATAGAGACGCTGACAGAGGCTGCGAAACCGACTGAGACTCCGAATGAGGCAGATAGGGGTAGATATAGGCACAGAGAAGGCAGCAGACCTCCCAATCGACAGCGGCAGCGACTGAGACGCCTGCAGAGTCACTGACAGATGCTGCGACGCCGACTGAGGTAGATAGGGGTAGATATAGGCACAGAGAAGGCAGCAGACCCCTAATCGACAGCGGCACCGAGTGAGACGCCTACAGAGACGCTGACAGAGGCTGCGACGCTGACTGCGACGCCGACTCAGGCAGATAGGGGTAGATAATGGCACAGAGAAGGCAGCAGACCCCTAATCGAAGGCGGCAGCGAGTGAGACGCCTACAGAGACGCTGAAAGAGGCTGCGACGCCGACTGAGACGCCGACTGAGGCAGATCGGTTTAGATATAGGCACAGAGAAGGCAGCAGACCCCCGAATCGACAGCGGCAGCGACTGAGATGCCTACAGAGTCGCTGACAGATGCTGCGACGCCGACTGAGGCAGATAGGGGTAGATATAGGCATAGAGAAGGTAGCAGACCCCCCAATCGACAGCGGCAGCGACTGAGACGCCTACAGAGTCGCTGACAGAGGCTGCGACGCCGACTGAGGCAGATAGAAGTAGATATTGGCATAGAGAAGGCAGCAGACCCCCCAATCGACAGCAGGAGCGACATAGACGCCTACAGAGACGCTGACAGAGGCTGCGACGCCGACTGAGACGCCGACTGAGGGAGATAGGGGTAAATATAGGCATAGAGAAGGCAGCAGAATCCCAGTCGATAACGGCAGCGACTGAGTCGCCTACAGAGACGCTGGCAGAGGCTGCGACGCCGACTGAGGCAGATAGACGTAAATATAGGCATAGAGAAGGCAACAGACCCCCCAATCGACAGCGGCAGCGACTGAGACGCCCACAGAAACGCTGATAGGGGCTGCGACGCCGACTGAGGCAGATAGAGGTATATATAGGCATAAGGAATGCAGCAGACCCCCTAATCGACAGCGGCAGCGACTGAGACGCCTACAAAGTCGCTGAGAGAGGCTGCGAAGCCGACTGAGACTCAGACTGTGGCAGATAGGGGTAGATACAGGCACAGAGAAGGCAGCAGACCCCTAATCGACAGCGGCAGCGACTGAGTCGCCTACAGAGGCGCTGACAGAGGCTGCGACGCCGACTGAGACGCCGACTGAGCAGATAGGGGTAGATATAAGCATAGAGAAGGTAGCAGACCCCCGTATCGACAGCGGCATCGACTGAGACGCCTACTGAGACGCTGAAAGAGGCTGCGATGCCGACTGAGACGCCGACTGAGGCAGATAGGGGTAAATATAGGCATAGAGAAGGCAGCAGACCTCCAGTCGACAGCGGCAGCGATTGAGACGCCTACAGAGAAACTGACAGAGGCTGCGACGCCGACTGAGGCAGATAGGTGTATATATAGGCATAGAGATGGCAGCAGACCCCCAATCGACAGCGGCAGTGACTGAGACGCCTGCAGAGTCGCTGACAGATGCTGCGACGCCGACTGAGCAGATAGGGGTAGATATAAGCATAGAGAAGGCAGCAGACCCCCGTATCGACAACGGCAGCGATTGAGACGCCGACAGAGATACTGACAGAGGCTGCGACGCCGACTGAGGCAGATAGGGGTAGATATAGGCATAGAGAAGGCAGCAGACCCGCCAATCGATAGCGGCATCGACTGAGACGCCTACTGAGACGCTGACAGAGGCTGCGACGCCGACTGAGGCAGATAGGGGTAGATATAGGCATAGAGAATGCAGCAGCCACACTAATCGACAGCGGCAGCAATTGCGATGCCTACAGAGACGCTGACAGAGGCTGCGACGCCAACTGGGACGCCGACTGAGGCAGATAGAGGTAGATATAGGCATAGAGAAAGCAGCAGACCCACCAATCGACAGCGGCAACAATTGCGATGCCTACAGAGACGCTGACAGAGGCTGCGATGCCAACTGGTACGCCGGCTGAGGCAGATAGGGGTAGATAAAGGCACAGAGAAGGCAGCAGACCCACCGCCGACGACAGCGACAACAACTGCGATGCCTACAGACACGCTGACAGAGGCAACGACGCCAACTGGGACGCCGATTGAGGCAGATAGGGGCAGATATAGGCATAAATAAGGCAGCAGACCCCCAATCGACAGCGGCAGCGACTGAGATGCCTACAGAGACGCTGACAGAGGCTGCGAAGCCGACTGAGACTCCGACTGAGGCAGACAGGGGTAGATATAGGCACAGAGAAGGCAGCAGACCAATAATCGAAGGCGGCAGCGAGTAAGACGCCTACAGAGACGCTGAAAGAGGCTCCGACGCCGACTGAGACGCCGACTGAGGCAGATCGGGGTAGATATAGGCACAGAGAAGCCAGCAGACCCCCAGTCGACAGCGGCAGCGATTGAGACGCCTACAGAGAAACTGACAGAGGCTGCGACGCCGACAGAGACAGATAGCAATCGACAGCGGTAGCGACTGAGGACGCCTGTAGAGTCGCTGACAGATGCTGCGACGCCGACTGAGACGCCGACTGAGCAGATAGGGGTAGATATAAGCTTAGAGAAAGTACCAGACCCCCGTATCGACAGCGGCATCGACTGAGACGCCTACTGAGACGCTGACAGAGGCTGCGACGCAGACTGAGGCAGATAGGGGTAGATATAGGCATAGAGATGGCAGCAGACCCCCCAATCGACAGCGCAGCGATTGAGACGCCTACAGAGATACTGACAGAGGCTGCGAAACCGACTGAGACTCCGAATGAGGCAGATAGGGGTAGATATAGGCACAGAGAAGGCAGCAGACCCCCCAATCGACAGCGGCAGCGACTGAGACGCCTGCAGAGTCGCTAACAGATGCTGCGACGCCGACTGAGGCAGATAGGGGTAGATATAGGCACAGAGAAGGCAGCAGACCCTAATCGACAGCGGCAGCGAGTGAGACGCCTACAGAGAACGCTGACAGAGGCTGCGACGCTGACTGCGACGCCGACTCAGGCAGATAGGGGTAGATAATGGCACAGAGAAGGCAGCAGACCCCTAATCGAAAGGCGGCAGCGAGTGAGACGCCTACAGAGACGCTGAAAGAGGCTGCGACGCCGACTGAGACGCCCGACTGAGGCAGATCGGGGTAGATATAGGCACAGAGAAGGCAGCAGACCCCCGAATCGGACAGCGGCAGCTGACTGAGATGCCTACAGAGACGCTGAAGGAGGGCTGCGACGCCGACTGAGCAGATAGGGGTAGATATAGGCATAGAGAAGGCAGCAGACCCCCGTATCGACAGCGGCAACAACTGAGACGCCTCCTGAGACGCTGACAGAGGCTGCGACGCCGACTGAGACGCCGACTGAGGCAGATAGAAGTAGATATTGGCATAGAGAAGGCAGCAGACCCCCCAATCGACAGCAGGAGCGACATAGACGCCTACAGAGACGCTGACAGAGGCTGCGACGCCGACTGAGACGCCGACTGAGGGAGATAGGGGTAAATATAGGCATAGAGAAGGCAGCAGAATCCCAGTCGATAACGGCAGCGACTGAGTCGCCTACAGAGACGCTGGCAGAGGCTGCGACGCCAACTGAGGCAGATAGGGTAAATATAGGCATAGAGAAGGCAACAGACCCCCCCAATCGACAGCGGCAGCGACTGAGACGCCCACAGAAACGCTGATAGGGGCTGCGACGCCGACTGAGGCAGATAGAGGTATATATAGGCATAAGAAATGCAGCAGACCCCCTAATCGACAGCGGCAGCGACTGAGACGCCTACAGAGTCGCTGAGAGAGGCTGCGAAGCCGACTGAGACTCAGACTGAGGCAGATAGGGGTAGATACAGGCACAGAGAAGGCAGCAGACCCCTAATCGACAGCGGCAGCGACTGAGTCGCCTACAGAGGCGCTGACAGAGGCTGCGACGCCGACTGAGACGCCGACTGAGCAGATAGGGGTAGATATAAGCACAGAGAAGGTAGCAGACCCCCGTATCGACAGCGGCATCGACTGAGACGCCTACTGAGACGCTGACAGAGGCTGCGATGCCGACTGAGACGCCGACTGAGGCAGATAGGGGTAAATATAGGCATAGAGAAGGCAGCAGACCTCCAATCGACAGCGGCAGCGACTGAGACGCCTACAGAGACACTGACAGAGGCTGCGAAGCCGACTGAGACTCCGACTGAGGCAGACAGGGGTAGATATAGGCACAGAGAAGGCAGCAGACCCCTAATCGAAGGCGGCAGCGAGTAAGACCGCCTACAGAGGACGCTGAAAGAGGCTCCGACGCCGACTGAGACGCCGACTGAGGCAGATCGGGGTAGATATAGGCACAGAGAAGCCAGCAGACCCCCAGTCGACAGCGGCAGCGATTGAGACGCCTACAGAGAAACTGACAGAGGCTGCGACGCCGACAGAGACAGATAGGGGTAGATATAGGCATAGAGATGGCAGCAGACCCCCCCAATCGACAGCGGTAGCGACTGAGACGCCTGTAGAGTCGCTGACAGATGCTGCGACGCCGACTGAGACGCCGACTGAGCAGATAGGGGTAGATATAAGCTTAGAGAAAGTACCAGACCCCCGTATCGACAGCGGCATCGACTGAGACGCCTACTGAGACGCTGACAGAGGCTGCGACGCCGACTGAGGCAGATAGGGGTTGATATAGGCATAGAGATGGCAGCAGACCCCCCAATCGACAGCGGCAGCGATTGAGACGCCTACAGAGACGCTGACAGAGGCTGCGACGTCGACTGAGACGCCGACTGAGGCAGATAGGGGGTAGATATAAGCATAGAGAAGGCAGCAGACCCCCGTATCCACAGTGGCAGCGATTGAGACTCCTACAGAGATACTGACAGAGGCTGCGACGCCGACTGAGGCAGATAGGGGTAGATATAGGCCATAGAGAAGGCAGCAAGACCACCTCAATCGACAGTGGCACCACTGAGAGGCCTACAGAGACGCTGACAGAGGCTGTGAAGCCGACTGTGACGCCGACTGAGGCAGGTAGGGGTAGATATAGGCATAGAGAAGGCAGCAGACCCACCAATCAACACCGGCAACAACTGAGACGCTTACAGAGACGCTGATAGAGGCTGCGACGCCGACTGAGGCAGATAGGGGTAGATATTGGCATAGAGAATGCGGCAGACCCCCCAATCGACAGCGGCAGCGACTGAGACGCCTACAGAGACGCTGACAGAATCTGCGACGCCGACTGAGACGCCGACTGAGGCAGATAGGGGTAGATATTGGGTAGATATTGGCATAGAGAATGCGGCAGACCCCCAATCGACGGCGGCAGTTACTGAGACGCCTACAGAGACGCTGACAGAGGCTGCGACGCTGACACAGGCTGCGACGCCGACTGTGACGCCGACTGAGGCAGAGAGGGGTAGATATTGGCATAGAGAAGGCAGCAGACCCCCCCAATCGACAGCGGCAGCGACTGAGACGCCTCAGAGACGCTGACAGAGGCTGCGACGCCGACTGAGGCAGAAAGGGGTAGATATTGGCATAGAGAATGCGGCAGACCCCCCAATCGACGGCGGCAGCGACTGAGACGCCTACAGAGACGCTGACAGAGGCTGTGACGCTGATACAGGCTGCGACGCCGACTGAGGACGCCGACTGAGGCAGAGAGGGGTAGATATTGGCATAGAGAAGGGCAGCAGACCCCCCCCAATCGACAGCGGCAGCGACTGAGACGCCTACATAGACGCTAACAGAGGCTGCGATGCTGACTGAGGCGCCGACTGAGGCAGATAGGGGTAGATATAGGCAAAGAAAAGGCATCAGACCCCCAATCGACAGCGGCAGCGACTGAGGCGCATTCAGAGACGCTGACAGAGGCTGCGACGCCGACTTAAATACCGACTGAGGCAGATAGAGGTAAATATAGGCATAGAGAAGGCAGCAGACCCCCCGACAGCAGGGCAGCGACTGCGACGCCTACAGAGACGCTGACAGAGGCTGCGAAGCCGACTGTGAAGCCGACTGAGGCAGGTAGGGGTAGATATAGGCATAGAGAAGGCAGCAGACCCACCAATCGACACCGGCAACAACTGAGACGCCTACAGAGGACGCTGATAGAGGCTGCGACGCCGACTGAGATGCCGACTGAGGCAGATAGGTGTAGATATAGGCATAGAGAAGGCATCAGACCCTCCACTCGACAGCGGCAGCGACTGAGACGCATACAGAGACGCTGATAGAGGCTGCGACGCCGACTGAGGCAGATAGGGGTAGATATTGGCATAGAGAAGGCAGCAGACCCCCCAAACGACAGCGGCACCACTGAGAGGCCTACAGAGACGCTGACAGAGGCTGTGAAGCCGACTGTGACGCCGACTGAGGCAGGTAGGGGTACATATAGGCATAGAGAAGGCAGCAGACCCACCAATCAACACCGGCAACAACTGAGACGCTTACAGATACGCTGATAGAGGCTGCGACGCCGACTGAGGCAGATAGGGGTAGATATTGGCATAGAGAATGCGGCAGACCCCCCCAATCGACAGCGGCAGCGACTGAGACGCCTACAGAGACGCTGACAGATGCTGCGACGCCGACTGAGGCAGATAGGGGTAGATATTGGCATAGAGAATGCGGCAGACCCCCAATCGACGGCGGCAGTTACTGAGACGCCTACAGAGACGCTGACAGAGGCTGCGACGCTGACACAGGCTGCGACGCCGACTGTGACGCCGACTGAGGCAGCGAGGGGTAGATATAGGCATAGAGAAGGCAGCAGACCCCCCAATCGACAGCGGCAGCGATTGAGACGCCTGCAGAGTCGCTGACAGACGCTGCGACGTCGACTGAGACGCCGACTGAGGCAGATAGGGGTAGATATAAGCATAGAGAAGGCAGCAGACCCCCGTATCCACAGTGGCAGCGATTGAGACTCCTACAGAGATACTGACAGAGGCTGCGACGCCGACTGAGGCAGATAGGGGTAGATATAGGCATAGAGAAGGCAGCAGACCACCTCAATCGACAGTGGCAGCGACTGAGACGCCTACAGAGAAGCTGACAGAAGCTGCGACGACGACTGAGACGTCGATTGAGGCAGATAGGGGTAGATATAGGCATAGAGAAGGCAGCAGACCCCCAGTCGACAGCGGCAGCGACTGAGACGCCTACAGAGACGCTGACAGAGGCTGCGACGCCGACTGAAACGCCGACTGAGGCAGATAGAAGTAGATATTAGCATAGAGAAGGCAGCAGACCCCCAGTCGACAGCGGCAGCGATTGAGACGCCTACAGAGAAACTGACAGAGGCTGCGACGCCGACTGAGGCAAGATAGGGGGGTAGATATAGGCATAGAAATGGCAGCAGACCCCCCAATCGACAGCGGCAGCGACTGAGACGCCCTGCAGAGTCGCTGACAGATGCTGCGACGCCGACTGAGACGCCGACTGAGGCAGATAGGGGTAGATAGAAGCATAGAGAAGGCAGCAGACCCCCGTATCGACAGCGGCAGCGATGAGACGCCTACAGAGATACTGACAGAGGCTGCGACGCGACTGAGGCAGATAGGGGTAGATATAGGCATAGAGATGGCAGCAGACCACCCCGATCGACAGCGGCAGCGACTGAGACGCCTACAGAGAAGCTGACAGAAGCTGCGACGACGACTGAGACGTCGATTGAGGCAGATAGGGGTAGATATAGGCATAGAGAAGGCAGCAGACCCCCACATCGACAGCGCCAATAACTGAGACGAATGCAGAGACGCTGACAGCGGCTGCGGCGCCGACTGAGGCAGATAGGGGTACATATAGGCACAGAGATGGCAGCAGACCCACCAATCGACAGTGGCAACAATTGCGATGCCTACAGATACGCTGACAGAGGCTGCGACGCCAACTGGGACGCCGCCTCAGGTAGATAGGGGTAGATATATACATAGAGACGGCAGCAGACCCACTAATCGACAGCGGCAACAACTGCGATGCCTACAGAGATGCTGATAGAGGCTGCAACACCGACTGAAGGGCTGACTGAGGAAGAGAGGGGTAGATATAGGCATAGAGAAGGCAGCAGACCACCAATCGACAGCGGCAACAACTGCGATGCCTACAGACACGCTGACAGAGGCTGCAACGCCAACTGGGACGCCGATTGAGGCAGATAGGGGCAGATATAGGCATAAACTAGGCAGCAGACCCCCAAATCGACAGCGGCAGCCTCTGAGACGCCTACAGAGACGCTGAAAGAGGCTGCGACGCCGACTGAGGCAGATAGGGGTATATATAGGCACAGAGAAGGCAGCAGACCCCCCAATCGACAGCGGCAGCGACTGAGACGCCTACAGAGACGCTGAAAGAGAATGCGACGCCGACTGAGACGCCGACTGAGGCAGATAGGGGTAGATATAGGCACAGAGAAAGAAGCAGACCCCCCAATCGACAGCGGCAGCGACTGAGACGCCTACAGAGACGCTGCCGGAGGCTGCGACGCCGACTGAAACGCCGACTGAGGCAGATAGAAGTAGATATTAGCATAGAGAAGGCAGCAGACCCCCAGTCGACAGCGGCAGCGATTGAGACGCCTACAGAGAAACTGACAGAGGCTGCGACGCCGACTGAGGCAGATAGGGGTAGATATAGGCATAGAAATGGCAGCAGACCCCCCAATCGACAGCGGCAGCGACTGAGACGCCTTCAGAGTCGCTGACAGATGCTGCGACGCCGACTGAGACGCCGACTGAGGCAGATAGGGGTAGATAGAAGCATAGAGAAGGCAGCAGACCCCCGTATCGACAGCGGCAGCGATTGAGACGCCTACAGAGATACTGACAGAGGCTGCGACGCCGACTGAGGCAGATAGGGGTAGATATAGGCATAGAGATGGCAGCAGACCACCCCGATCGACAGCGGCAGCGACTGAGACGCCTACAGAGAAGCTGACAGAAGCTGCGACGACGACTGAGACGTCGATTGAGGCAGATAGGGGTAATATAGGCATAGAGAAGGCAGCAAACCCCCCAGTCGACAGCGGCAGTGACTGAGACGCCCACAGAGACGCTGACAGAGGCTGCTACGCCGACTGAGACGCCGACTGAGGCAGATAGAAGTAGATATTAGCATAGAGAAGGCAGCAGACCCCCAGTCGACAGCGGCAGCGATTGAGACGCCTACAGAGAAACTGACAGAGGCTGCGACGCCGACTGAGGCAGATAGGGGTAGATAGAGGCATAGAAATGGCAGCAGACCCCCCAATCGACAGCGGCAGCGACTGAGACGCCTGCAGAGTCGCTAACAGATGCTGCGACGCCGACTGAGGCAGATAGGGGTAGATAGAAGCATAGAGAAGGCAGCAGACCCCCGTATCGACAGCGGCAGCGATTAAGACGCCTATAGAGATACTGACAGAGGCTGCGACGCCGACTGAGGCAGATAGGGGTAGATATAGGCATAGAGATGGCAGCAGACCACCCCGATCGACAGCGGCAGCGACTGAGACGCCTACAGAGAAGCTGACAGAAGCTGCGACGACGACTGAGACGCCGACTGCGGCAGATAGGGGTAGATATAGGCATAAGGAATGCAGCAGACCCCCTAATCGACAGCGGCAGCGACTGAGACGCCTACAGAGTCGCTGACAGAGGCTGCGAAGCCGACTGAGACTCCGACTGAGACAGATAGGGGTAGATACAGGCACAGAGAAGGCAGCAGACCCCTAATCGACAGCGGCAGCGAATGAGTCGCCTACAGAGACGCTGACAGAGGCTGCGACGCCGACTGAGACGCCGACTGAGGCAGCTGGGGTAAATATAGGCATAGAGAAGGCAGCAGACCCCTAGTCGATAGCGGCAGCGATTGAGACGCCTACAGAGAAACTGACAGAGGCTGCGAGGCCGACTGAGGCAGATAGGGGTAGATACAGGCACAGAGAAGGCAGCAGACCCCCCAATCGACAGCGGCAGCGACTGAGACGCCTGCAGAGTCGCTGACAGATGCTGCGACGCCGACTGAGGCAGATAGGGGTAGATATAGGCATAGAGAAGGTAGCAGACCCCCCAATCGACAGCGGCAGCGACTGAGACGACTACAGAGACGCTGACAGAGGCTGCGAAGCCGACTGAGACTCCGACTGAGACAGATAGGGGTAGATACAGGCACAGAGAAGGCAGCAGACCCCCCAATCGACAGCGGCAGCGACTGAGACGCCTGCAGAGTCGCTGACAGATGCTGCGACGCCGACTGAGGCAGATAGGGGTAGATATAGGCATAGAGAAGGCAGCAGACCCCCCAATCGACAGCGGCAGCGACTGAGACGTCTATAGAGACGCTGACAGAGGCTGCGAAACCGACTGAGACTCCGAATGAGGCAGATAGGGGTAGATATAGGCACAGAGAAGGCAGCAGACCCCCCAATCGACAGCGGCAGCGACTGAGACGCCTGCAGAGTCACTGACAGATGCTGCGACGCCGACTGAGGCAGATAGGGGTAGATATAGGCACAGAGAAGGCAGCAGACCCCTAATCGACAGCGGCAGCGAGTGAGACGCCTACAGAGACGCTGACAGACGCTGCGACGCTGACTGCGACGCCGACTCAGGCAGATAGGGGTAGATAATGGCACAGAGAAGGCAGCAGACCCCTAATCGAAGGCGGCAGCGAGTGAGACGCCTACAGAGACGCTGAAAGAGGCTGCGACGCCGACTGAGACGCCGACTGAGGCAGATCGGGGTAGATATAGGCACAGAGAAGGCAGCAGACCCCCGAATCGACAGCGGCAGCGACTGAGATGCCTACAGAGTCGCTGACAGATGCTGCGACGCCGACTGAGGCAGATAGGGGTAGATATAGGCATAGAGAAGGTAGCAGACCCCCCAATCGACAGCGGCAGCGACTGAGACGCCTACAGAGTCGCTGACAGAGGCTGCGACGCCGACTGAGACGCCGACTGAGGCAGATAGAAGTAGATATTGGCATAGAGAAGGCAGCAGACCCCCCAATCGACAGCAGGAGCGACATAGACGCCTACAGAGACGCTGACAGAGGCTGCGACGCCGACTGAGACGCCGACTGAGGGAGATAGGGGTAAATATAGGCATAGAGAAGGCAGCAGAATCCCAGTCGATAACGGCAGCGACTGAGTCGCCTACAGAGACGCTGGCAGAGGCTGCGACGCCGACTGAGGCAGATAGACGTAAATATAGGCATAGAGAAGGCAACAGACCCCCCAATCGACAGCGGCAGCGACTGAGACGCCCACAGAAACGCTGATAGGGGCTGCGACGCCGACTGAGGCAGATAGAGGTATATATAGGCATAAGGAATGCAGCAGACCCCCCTAATCGACAGCGGCAGCGACTGAGACGCCTACAAAGTCGCTGAGAGAGGCTGCGAAGCCGACTGAGACTCAGACTGTGGCAGATAGGGGTAGATACAGGCACAGAGAAGGCAGCAGACCCCTAATCGACAGCGGCAGCGACTGAGTCGCCTACAGAGGCGCTGACAGAGGCTGCGACGCCGACTGAGACGCCGACTGAGCAGATAGGGGTAGATATAAGCATAGAGAAGGTAGCAGACCCCCGTATCGACAGCGGCATCGACTGAGACGCCTACTGAGACGCTGACAGAGGCTGCGATGCCGACTGAGACGCCGACTGAGGCAGATAGGGGTAAATATAGGCATAGAGAAGGCAGCAGACCTCCAGTCGACAGCGGCAGCGACTGAGACGCCTACAGAGAAGCTGACAGAGGCTGCGAAGCCGACTGAGACTCCGACTGAGGCAGACAGGGGTAGATATAGGCACAGAGAAGGCAGCAGACCCCTAATCGAAGGCGGCAGCGAGTAAGACGCCTACAGAGACGCTGAAAGAGGCTCCGACGCCGACTGAGACGCCGACTGAGGCAGATCGGGGTAGATATAGGCACAGAGAAGCCAGCAGACCCCCAGTCGACAGCGGCAGCGATTGAGACGCCTACAGAGAAACTGACAGAGGCTGCGACGCCGACAGAGACAGATAGGGGTAGATATAGGCATAGAGATGGCAGCAGACCCCCCCAATCGACAGCGGTAGCGACTGAGACGCCTGTAGAGTCGCTGACAGATGCTGCGACGCCGACTGAGACGCCGACTGAGCAGATAGGGGTAGATATAAGCTTAGAGAAAGTACCAGACCCCCGTATCGACAGCGGCATCGACTGAGACGCCTACTGAGACGCTGACAGAGGCTGCGACGCCGACTGAGGCAGATAGGGGTTGATATAGGCATAGAGATGGCAGCAGACCCCCCAATCGACAGCGGCAGCGATTGAGACGCCTGCAGAGTCGCTGACAGACGCTGCGACGTCGACTGAGACGCCGACTGAGGCAGATAGGGGTAGATATAAGCATAGAGAAGGCAGCAGACCCCCGTATCCACAGTGGCAGCGATTGAGACTCCTACAGAGATACTGACAGAGGCTGCGACGCCGACTGAGGCAGATAGGGGTAGATATAGGCATAGAGAAGGCAGCAGACCACCTCAATCGACAGTGGCACCACTGAGAGGCCTACAGAGACGCTGACAGAGGCTGTGAAGCCGACTGTGACGCCGACTGAGGCAGGTAGGGGTAGATATAGGCATAGAGAAGGCAGCAGACCCACCAATCAACACCGGCAACAACTGAGACGCTTACAGAGACGCTGATAGAGGCTGCGACGCCGACTGAGGCAGATAGGGGTAGATATTGGCATAGAGAATGCGGCAGACCCCCCAATCGACAGCGGCAGCGACTGAGACGCCTACAGAGACGCTGACAGATGCTGCGACGCCGACTGAGGCAGATAGGGGTAGATATTGGCATAGAGAATGCGGCAGACCCCCAATCGACGGCGGCAGTTACTGAGACGCCTACAGAGACGCTGACAGAGGCTGCGACGCTGACACAGGCTGCGACGCCGACTGTGACGCCGACTGAGGCAGAGAGGGGTAGATATTGGCATAGAGAAGGCAGCAGACCCCCCAATCGACAGCGGCAGCGACTGAGACGCCTCAGAGACGCTGACAGAGGCTGCGACGCCGACTGAGGCAGAAAGGGGTAGATATTGGCATAGAGAATGCGGCAGACCCCCCAATCGACGGCGGCATCGACTGAGACGCCTACAGAGACGCTGACAGAGGCTGTGACGCTGATACAGGCTGCGACGCCGACTGAGACGCCGACTGAGGCAGAGAGGGGTAGATATTGGCATAGAGAAGGCAGCAGACCCCCCCAATCGACAGCGGCAGCGACTGAGACGCCTACATAGACGCTAACAGAGGCTGCGATGCTGACTGAGGCGCCGACTGAGGCAGATAGCGGTAGATATAGGCAAAGAAAAGGCATCAGACCCCCAATCGACAGCGGCAGCGACTGAGACGCATTCAGAGACGCTGACAGAGGCTGCGACGCCGACTAAGACCCCGACTGAGGCAGATAGAGGTAAATATAGGGATAGAGAAGGCAGCAGACCCCCCGACAGCGGCAGCGACTGCGACGCCTACAGAGACGCTGACAGAGGCTGCGAAGCCGACTGTGAAGCCGACTGAGGCAGGTAGGGGTAGATATAGGCATAGAGAAGGCAGCAGACCCACCAATCGACACCGGCAACAACTGAGACGCCTACAGAGACGCTGATAGAGGCTGCGACGCCGACTGAGATGCCGACTGAGGCAGATAGGTGTAGATATAGGCACAGAGAAGGCATCAGACCATCCACTCGACAGCGGCAGCGACTGAGACGCATACAGAGACGCTGATAGAGGCTGCGACGCCGACTGAGGCAGATAGGGGTAGATATTGGCATAGAGAAGGCAGCAGACCCCCCAAACGACAGCGGCACCACTGAGAGGCCTACAGAGACGCTGACAGAGGCTGTGAAGCCGACTGTGACGCCGACTGAGGCAGGTAGGGGTAGATATAGGCATAGAGAAGGCAGCAGACCCACCAATCAACACCGGCAACAACTGAGACGCTTACAGATACGCTGATAGAGGCTGCGACGCCGACTGAGGCAGATAGGGGTAGATATTGGCATAGAGAATGCGGCAGACCCCCCCAATCGACAGCGGCAGCGACTGAGACGCCTACAGAGACGCTGACAGAGGCTGCGACGCCGACTGAGGCAGATAGGGGTAGATATTGGCATAGAGAATGCGGCAGACCCCCAATCGACGGCGGCAGTTACTGAGACGCCTACAGAGACGCTGACAGAGGCTGCGACGCTGACACAGGCTGCGACGCCGACTGTGACGCCGACTGAGGCAGCGAGGGGTAGATATAGGCAAAGAAAAGGCAGCAGACCCCCCAATCGACAGCGGCAGCGATTGAGACGCCTGCAGAGTCGCTGACAGACGCTGCGACGTCGACTGAGACGCCGACTGAGGCAGATAGGGGTAGATATAAGCATAGAGAAGGCAGCAGACCCCCGTATCCACAGTGGCAGCGATTGAGACTCCTACAGAGATACTGACAGAGGCTGCGACGCCGACTGAGGCAGATAGGGGTAGATATAGGCATAGAGAAGGCAGCAGACCACCTCAATCGACAGTGGCAGCGACTGAGACGCCTACAGAGAAGCTGACAGAAGCTGCGACGACGACTGAGACGTCGATTGAGGCAGATAGGGGTAGATATAGGCATAGAGAAGGCAGCAGACCCCCCAGTCGACAGCGGCAGCGACTGAGACGCCTACAGAGACGCTGACAGAGGCTGCGACGCCGACTGAAACGCCGACTGAGGCAGATAGAAGTAGATATTAGCATAGAGAAGGCAGCAGACCCCCAGTCGACAGCGGCAGCGATTGAGACGCCTACAGAGAAACTGACAGAGGCTGCGACGCCGACTGAGGCAGATAGGGGTAGATATAGGCATAGAAATGGCAGCAGACCCCCCAATCGACAGCGGCAGCGACTGAGACGCCTGCAGAGTCGCTGACAGATGCTGCGACGCCGACTGAGACGCCGACTGAGGCAGATAGGGGTAGATAGAAGCATAGAGAAGGCAGCAGACCCCCGTATCGACAGCGGCAGCGATTGAGACGCCTACAGAGATACTGACAGAGGCTGCGACGCCGACTGAGGCAGATAGGGGTAGATATAGGCATAGAGATGGCAGCAGACCACCCCGATCGACAGCGGCAGCGACTGAGACGCCTACAGAGAAGCTGACAGAAGCTGCGACGACGACTGAGACGTCGATTGAGGCAGATAGGGGTAGATATAGGCATAGAGAAGGCAGCAGACCCCCACATCGACAGCGCCAATAACTGAGACGAATGCAGAGACGCTGACAGCGGCTGCGGCGCCGACTGAGGCAGATAGGGGTACATATAGGCACAGAGATGGCAGCAGACCCACCAATCGACAGTGGCAACAATTGCGATGCCTACAGATACGCTGACAGAGGCTGCGACGCCAACTGGGACGCCGCCTCAGGTAGATAGGGGTAGATATATACATAGAGACGGCAGCAGACCCACTAATCGACAGCGGCAACAACTGCGATGCCTACAGAGATGCTGATAGAGGCTGCAACACCGACTGAAGGGCTGACTGAGGAAGAGAGGGGTAGATATAGGCATAGAGAAGGCAGCAGACCACCAATCGACAGCGGCAACAACTGCGATGCCTACAGACACGCTGACAGAGGCTGCAACGCCAACTGGGACGCCGATTGAGGCAGATAGGGGCAGATATAGGCATAAACTAGGCAGCAGACCCCCAAATCGACAGCGGCAGCCTCTGAGACGCCTACAGAGACGCTGAAAGAGGCTGCGACGCCGACTGAGGCAGATAGGGGTATATATAGGCACAAAGAAGGCAGCAGACCCCCGAATCGACAGCGGCAGCGACTGAGACGCCTACAGAGACGCTGAAAGAGAATGCGACGCCGACTGAGACGCCGACTGAGGTAGATAGGGGTAGATATAGGCACAGAGAAAGAAGCAGACCCCCCAATCGACAGCGGCAGCGACTGAGACGCCTACAGAGACGCTGCCGGAGGCTGCGACGCCGACTGAAACGCCGACTGAGGCAGATAGAAGTAGATATTAGCATAGAGAAGGCAGCAGACCCCCAGTCGACAGCGGCAGCGATTGAGACGCCTACAGAGAAACTGACAGAGGCTGCGACGCCGACTGAGGCAGATAGGGGTAGATATAGGCATAGAAATGGCAGCAGACCCCCCAATCGACAGCGGCAGCGACTGAGACGCCTACAGAGACGCTGACAGATGCTGCGACGCCGACTGAGACGCCGACTGAGGCAGATAGGGGTAGATAGAAGCATAGAGAAGGCAGCAGACCCCCGTATCGACAGCGGCAGCGATTGAGACGCCTACAGAGATACTGACAGAGGCTGCGACGCCGACTGAGGCAGATAGGGGTAGATATAGGCATAGAGATGGCAGCAGACCACCCCGATCGACAGCGGCAGCGACTGAGACGCCTACAGAGAAGCTGACAGAAGCTGCGACGACGACTGAGACGTCGATTGAGGCAGATAGGGGTAGATATAGGCATAGAGAAGGCAGCAGACCCCCCAGTCGACAGCGGCAGTGACTGAGACGCCAACAGAGACGCTGACAGAGGCTGCGACGCCGACTGAAACGCCGACTGAGGCAGATAGAAGTAGATATTAGCATAGAGAAGGCAGCAGACCCCCAGTCGACAGCGGCAGCGATTGAGACGCCTACAGAGAAACTGACAGAGGCTGCGACGCCGACTGAGGCAGATAGGGGTAGATAGAGGCATAGAAATGGCAGCAGACCCCCCAATCGACAGCGGCAGCGACTGAGACGCCTGCAGAGTCGCTAACAGATGCTGCGACGCCGACTGAGGCAGATAGGGGTAGATAGAAGCATAGAGAAGGCAGCAGACCCCCGTATCGACAGCGGCAGCGATTAAGACGCCTATAGAGATACTGACAGAGGCTGCGACGCCGACTGAGGCAGATAGGGGTAGATATAGGCATAGAGATGGCAGCAGACCACCCCGATCGACAGCGGCAGCGACTGAGACGCCTACAGAGAAGCTGACAGAAGCTGCGACGACGACTGAGACGCCGACTGCGGCAGATAGGGGTAGATATAGGCATAAGGAATGCAGCAGACCCCCTAATCGACAGCGGCAGCGACTGAGACGCCTACAGAGTCGCTGACAGAGGCTGCGAAGCCGACTGAGACTCCGACTGAGACAGATAGGGGTAGATACAGGCACAGAGAAGGCAGCAGACCCCTAATCGACAGCGGCAGCGAATGAGTCGCCTACAGAGACGCTGACAGAGGCTGCGACGCCGACTGAGACGCCGACTGAGGCAGCTGGGGTAAATATAGGCATAGAGAAGGCAGCAGACCCCTAGTCGATAGCGGCAGCGATTGAGACGCCTACAGAGAAACTGACAGAGGCTGCGAGGCCGACTGAGGCAGATAGGGGTAGATACAGGCACAGAGAAGGCAGCAGACCCCCCAATCGACAGCGGCAGCGACTGAGACGCCTGCAGAGTCGCTGACAGATGCTGCGACGCCGACTGAGGCAGATAGGGGTAGATATAGGCATAGAGAAGGCAGCAGACCCCCCAATCGACAGCGGCAGCGACTGAGACGACTACAGAGACGCTGACAGAGGCTGCGAAGCCGACTGAGACTCCGACTGAGACAGATAGGGGTAGATACAGGCACAGAGAAGGCAGCAGACCTGCCAATCGACAGCGGCAGCGACTGAGACGCCTGCAGGGTCGCTGAAAGAGGCTGCGACGCCGACTGAGGCAGATAGGGGTAGATATAGGCATAGAGAAGGTAGCAGACCCCCCAATCGACAGCGGCAGCGACTGAGACGTCTATAGAGACGCTGACAGAGGCTGCGAAACCGACTGAGACTCCGAATGAGGCAGATAGGGGTAGATATAGGCACAGAGAAGGCAGCAGACCCCCCAATCGACAGCGGCAGCGACTGAGACGCCTGCAGAGTCACTGACAGATGCTGCGACGCCGACTGAGGCAGATAGGGGTAGATATAGGCACAGAGAAGGCAGCAGACCCCTAATCGACAGCGGCAGCGAGTGAGACGCCTACAGAGACGCTGACAGACGCTGCGACGCTGACTGCGACGCCGACTCAGGCAGATAGGGGTAGATAATGGCACAGAGAAGGCAGCAGACCCCTAATCGAAGGCGGCAGCGAGTGAGACGCCTACAGAGACGCTGAAAGAGGCTGCGACGCCGACTGAGACGCCGACTGAGGCAGATCGGGGTAGATATAGGCATAGAGAAGGCAGCAGACCCCCGAATCGACAGCGGCAGCGACTGAGATGCCTACAGAGTCGCTGACAGATGCTGCGACGCCGACTGAGGCAGATAGGGGTAGATATAGGCATAGAGAAGGTAGCAGACCCCCCAATCGACAGCGGCAGCGACTGAGACGCCTACAGAGTCGCTGACAGAGGCTGCGACGCCGACTGAGACGCCGACTGAGGCAGATAGAAGTAGATATTGGCATAGAGAAGGCAGCAGACCCCCCAATCGACAGCAGGAGCGACATAGACGCCTACAGAGACGCTGACAGAGGCTGCGACGCCGACTGAGACGCCGACTGAGGGAGATAGGGGTAAATATAGGCATAGAGAAGGCAGCAGAATCCCAGTCGATAACGGCAGCGACTGAGTCGCCTACAGAGACGCTGGCAGAGGCTGCGACGCCGACTGAGGCAGATAGACGTAAATATAGGCATAGAGAAGGCAACAGACCCCCCCAATCGACAGCGGCAGCGACTGAGACGCCCACAGAAACGCTGATAGGGGCTGCGACGCCGACTGAGGCAGATAGAGGTATATATAGGCATAAGGAATGCAGCAGACCCCCTAATCGACAGCGGCAGCGACTGAGACGCCTACAAAGTCGCTGAGAGAGGCTGCGAAGCCGACTGAGACTCAGACTGTGGCAGATAGGGGTAGATACAGGCACAGAGAAGGCAGCAGACCCCTAATCGACAGCGGCAGCGACTGAGTCGCCTACAGAGGCGCTGACAGAGGCTGCGACGCCGACTGAGACGCCGACTGAGCAGATAGGGGTAGATATAAGCATAGAGAAGGTAGCAGACCCCCGTATCGACAGCGGCATCGACTGAGACGCCTACTGAGACGCTGACAGAGGCTGCGATGCCGACTGAGACGCCGACTGAGGCAGATAGGGGTAAATATAGGCATAGAGAAGGCAGCAGACCTCCAGTCGACAGCGGCAGCGATTGAGACGCCTACAGAGAAACTGACAGAGGCTGCGACGCCGACTGAGGCAGATAGGTGTATATATAGGCATAGAGATGGCAGCAGACCCCCAATCGACAGCGGCAGTGACTGAGACGCCTGCAGAGTCGCTGACAGATGCTGCGACGCCGACTGAGCAGATAGGGGTAGATATAAGCATAGAGAAGGCAGCAGACCCCCGTATCGACAACGGCAGCGATTGAGACGCCGACAGAGATACTGACAGAGGCTGCGACGCCGACTGTGGCAGATAGGGGTAGATATAGGCATAGAGAAGGCAGCAGACCCGCCAATCGATAGCGGCATCGACTGAGACGCCTACTGAGACGCTGACAGAGGCTGCGACGCCGACTGAGGCAGATAGGGGTAGATATAGGCATAGAGAATGCAGCAGCCACACCAATCGACAGCGGCAGCAATTGCGATGCCTACAGAGACGCTGACAGAGGCTGCGACGCCAACTGGGACGCCGACTGAGGCAGATAGAGGTAGATATAGGCATAGAGAAAGCAGCAGACCCACCAATCGACAGCGGCAACAATTGCGATGCCTACAGAGACGCTGACAGAGGCTGCGATGCCAACTGGGACGCCGGCTGATGCAGATAGGGGTAGATAAAGGCACAGAGAAGGCAGCAGACCCACCGCCGACGACAGCGACAACAACTGCGATGCCTACAGACACGCTGACAGAGGCAACGACGCCAACTGGGACGCCGATTGAGGCAGATAGGGGCAGATATAGGCATAAATAAGGCAGCAGACCCCCAATCGACAGCGGCAGCGACTGAGATGCCTACAGAGACGCTGACAGAGGCTGCGAAGCCGACTGAGACTCCGACTGAGGCAGACAGGGGTAGATATAGGCACAGAGAAGGCAGCAGACCAATAATCGAAGGCGGCAGCGAGTAAGACGCCTACAGAGACGCTGAAAGAGGCTCCGACGCCGACTGAGACGCCGACTGAGGCAGATCGGGGTAGATATAGGCACAGAGAAGCCAGCAGACCCCCAGTCGACAGCGGCAGCGATTGAGACGCCTACAGAGAAACTGACAGAGGCTGCGACGCCGACAGAGACAGATAGGGGTAGATATAGGCATAGAGATGGCAGCAGACCCCCCAATCGACAGCGGTAGCGAGTGAGACGCCTGTAGAGTCGCTGACAGATGCTGCGACGCCGACTGAGACGCCGACTGAGCAGATAGGGGTAAGCTTAGAGAAAGTACCAGACCCCCGTATCGACAGCGGCATCGACTGAGACGCCTACTGAGACGCTGACAGAGGCTGCGACGCCGACTGAGGCAGATAGGGGTAGATATAGGCATAGAGATGGCAGCAGACCCCCCAATCGACAGCGGCAGCGATTGAGACGCCTACAGAGATACTGACAGAGGCTGCGAAACCGACTGAGACTCCGAATGATACAGATAGGGGTAGATATAGGCACAGAGAAGGCAGCAGACCCCCCAATCGACAGCGGCAGCGACTGAGACGCCTGCAGAGTCGCTAACAGATGCTGCGACGCCGACTGAGGCAGATAGGGGTAGATATAGGCACAGAGAAGGCAGCAGACCCCTAATCGACAGCGGCAGCGAGTGAGACGCCTACAGAGACGCTGAAAGAGGCTGCGACGCCGACTGAGACGCCGACTGAGGCAGATCGGGGTAGATATAGGCACAGAGAAGGCAGCAGACCCCCGAATCGACAGCGGCAGCGACTGAGATGCCTACAGAGACGCTGAAGGAGGCTGCGACGCCGACTGAGCAGATAGGGGTAGATATAAGCATAGAGAAGGCAGCAGACCCCCGTATCGACAGCGGCATCGACTGAGACGCCTACTGAGACGCTGACAGAGGCTGCGACGCCGACTGAGACGCCGACTGAGGCAGATAGAAGTAGATATTGGCATAGAGAAGGCAGCAGACCCCCCAATCGACAGCAGGAGCGACATAGACGCCTACAGAGACGCTGACAGAGGCTGCGACGCCGACTGAGACGCCGACTGAGGCAGATAGGGGTAGATATAGGCATAGAGAAGGCAGCAGACCCGCCAATCGATAGCGGCATCGACTGAGACGCCTACTGAGACGCTGACAGAGGCTGCGACGCCGACTGAGGCAGATAGGGGTAGATATAGGCATAGAGAATGCAGCAGACCCACCAATCGACAGCGGCAGCAATTGCGATGCCTACAGAGACGCTGACAGAGGCTGCGACGCCAACTGGGACGCCGACTGAGGCAGATAGAGGTAGATATAGGCATAGAGAAAGCAGCAGACCCACCAATCGACAGCGGCAACAACTGCGATGCCTACAGAGACGCTGGCGGAGGCTGCAACACCGACTGAAGGGCTGACTGAGGAAGAGAGGGGTAGATATAGGCGTAGAGAAGGCAGCAGACCACCAATCGACAGCGGCAACAATTGCGATGCCTACAGAGACGCTGACAGAGGCTGCGATGCCAACTGGGACGCCGGCTGAGGCAGATAGGGGTAGATAAAGGCACAGAGAAGGCAGCAGACCCACCGCCGACGACAGCGACAACAACCGCGATGCCTACAGACACGCGGACAGAGGCAACGACGCCAACTGGGACGCCGATTGAGGCAGATAGGGGCAGATATAGGCATAAATAAGGCAGCAGACCCCCAATCGACAGCGGCAGCGACTGAGACGCCTACAGAGAAGCTGACAGAGGCTGCGAAGCCGACTGAGACTCCGACTGAGGCAGACAGGGGTAGATATAGGCACAGAGAAGGCAGCAGACCCCTAATCGAAGGCGGCAGCGAGTAAGACGCCTACAGAGACGCTGAAAGAGGCTCCGACGCCGACTGAGACGCCGACTGAGGCAGATCGGGGTAGATATAGGCACAGAGAAGCCAGCAGACCCCCAGTCGACAGCGGCAGCGATTGAGACGCCTACAGAGAAACTGACAGAGGCTGCGACGCCGACAGAGACAGATAGGGGTAGATATAGGCATAGAGATGGCAGCAGACCCCCCAATCGACAGCGGTAGCGACTGAGACGCCTGTAGAGTCGCTGACAGATGCTGCGACGCCGACTGAGACGCCGACTGAGCAGATAGGGGTAGATATAAGCTTAGAGAAAGTACCAGACCCCCGTATCGACAGCGGCATCGACTGAGACGCCTACTGAGACGCTGACAGAGGCTGCGACGCCGACTGAGGCAGATAGGGGTAGATATAGGCATAGAGATGGCAGCAGACCCCCCAATCGACAGCGGCAGCGATTGAGACGCCTGCAGAGTCGCTGACAGACGCTGCGACGTCGACTGAGACGCCAACTGAGGCAGATAGGGGTAGATATAAGCATAGAGAAGGCAGCAGACCCCCGTATCGACAGTGGCAGCGATTGAGACTCCTACAGAGATACTGACAGAGGCTGCGACGCCGACTGAGGCAGATACGGGTAGATATAGGCATAGAGAAGGCAGCAGACCACCTCAATCGACAGCGGCAGCGACTGAGACGCCTACAGAGAAGCTGACAGAAGCTGTGACGACGACTGAGACGTCGATTGAGGCAGATAGGGGTAGATATAGGCATAGAGAAGGCAGCAGACCCCCCAGTCGACAGCGGCAGCGACTGAGACGCCTACAGAGACGCTGACAGAGGCTGCGACGCCGACTGAAACGCCGACTGAGGCAGATAGAAGTAGATATTAGCATAGAGAAGGCAGCAGACCCCCAGTCGACAGCGGCAGCGATTGAGACGCCTACAGAGAAACTGACAGAGGCTGCGACGCCGACTGAGGCAGATAGGGGTAGATATAGGCATAGAAATGGCAGCAGACCCCCCAATCGACAGCGGCAGCGAATGAGACGCCTGCAGAGTCGCTAACAGATGCTGCGACGCCGACTGAGGCAGATAGGGGTAGATAGAAGCATAGAGAAGGCAGCAGACCCCCGTATCGACAGCGGCAGCGATTAAGACGCCTATAGAGATACTGACAGAGGCTGCGACGCCGACTGAGGCAGATAGGGGTAGATATAGGCATAGAGATGGCAGCAGACCACCCCGATCGACAGCGGCAGCGACTGAGACGCCTACAGAGAAGCTGACAGAAGCTGCGACGACGACTGAGACGCCGACTGCGGCAGATAGGGGTAGTTATTGAAGGCAACAGACCCCCCAATCGACAGCGGCAGCGACTGAGACGCCCACAGAAACGCTTATAGGGGCTGCGACGCCGACTCAGGCAGATAGGGGTAGATATAGGCATAAGGAATGCAGCAGACCCCCTAATCGACAGCGGCAGCGACTGAGACGCCTACAGAGTCGCTGACAGAGGCTGCGAAGCCGACTGAGACTCCGACTGAGACAGATAGGGGTAGATACAGGCACAGAGAAGGCAGCAGACCCCTAATCGACAGCGGCAGCGAATGAGTCGCCTACAGAGACGCTGACAGAGGCTGCGACGCCGACTGAGACGCCGACTGAGGCAGCTGGGGTAAATATAGGCATAGAGAAGGCAGCAGACCCCCAGTCGATAGCGGCAGCGATTGAGACGCCTACAGAGAAACTGACAGAGGCTGCGAGGCCGACTGAGGCAGATAGGGGTAGATATAGGCATAGAGATGGCAGCAGACCCCCCAATTGACAGCGGCAGCGACCGAGTCGCCTGCAGAGTCGCTGACAGATGCTGCGACGCCGACTGAGGAAGATAGGGGTAGATAAAGGCATAGAGAAGGCAGCAGACCCCCCAATCGACAGCGGCAGCGACTGAGACGTCTATAGAGACGCTGACAGAGGCTGCGAAGCCAACTGAGTCTCCGAATGAGGCAGATAGGCGTAGATATTGGCACAGAGAAGGCAGCAGACCCCTAATCGACAGCGGCAGCGACTGAGACGCCTACAGAGACGCTGACAGAGGCTGCGACGCTGACTGCGACGCCGACTCAGGCAGATAGGGGTAGATAATGGCACAGAGAAGGCAGCAGACCCCTAATCGAAGGCGGCAGCGAGTGTGACGCCTACAGAGACGCTGAAAGAGGCTGCGATGCCGACTGAGACGGCGACTGAGGCAGATCGGGGTAGATATAGGCACAGAGAAGGCAGCAGACCCCCGAATCGACAGCGGCAGCGACTGAGATGCCTACAGAGACGCTGACAGAGGCTGCGACGCCGACTGAGACGCCGACTGAGGCAGATAGAAGTAGATTTTGGCATAGAGAAGGCAGCAGACCCCCCAATCGACTGCAGGAGCGACATAGACGCCTACAGAGACGCTGACAGAGGCTGCGACGCCGACTGAGGGAGATAGTGGTAAACATAGGCATAGCGAAGGCAGCAGAATCCCAGTCGATAGCGGCAGCGACTGAGTCGCCTACAGAGACGCTGGCAGAGGCTGCGACGCCGACTGAGGCCGATAGGGGTAAATATAGGCATAGAGAAGGCAGCAGACCCCCCAGTCGACAGCGGCAGCGACTGAGACGCCTACAGAGACGCTGACAGAGGCTGCGATGCGAACTGAGACGCCGACTGAGGCAGATAGGGGTAGTTATTGGCATAGAGAAGGCAACAGACCCCCCCAATCGTCAGCGGCAGCGACTGAGACGCCCACAGAAACGCTGATAGGGGCTGCGATGCCGACTGAGGCAGATAGGGGTAGATATAGGCATAAGGAATGCAGCAGACCCGCCAATCGACAGCGGCAGCGACTGAGACGCCTACAGAGACGCTGCCAGGGGCTGCGACGCCGACTGAAACGCCGACTGAGGCAGATAGAAGTAGATATTAGCATAGAGAAGGCAGCAGACCCCCAGTCGACAGCGGCAGCGATTGAGACGCCTACAGAGAAACTGACAGAGGCTGCGACGCCGACTGAGGACAATAGGGGTAGATATAGGCATAGAAATGGCGGCAGACCCCCCAATCGACAGCGGTAGCGACTGTGACGCCTGCAGAGTCGCTGACAGATGCTGCGACGCCGACTGAGACGCCGACTGAGGCAGATTGGGGTAGATAGAAGCATAGAGAAGGCAGCAGACCCCCGTATCGACAGCGGCAGCGATTGAGACGCCTACAGAGACGCTGACAGAGGCTGCGATGTGAACTGAGACGCCGACTGCGGCAGATAGGGGTAGTTATTGGCATAGAGAAGGCAACAGACCCCCCAATCGACAGCGGCAGCGACTGAGACGCCCACAGAAACGCTGATAGGGGCTGCGACGCCGACTGAGGCAGATAGGGGTAGATATAGGCATAAGGAATGCAGCAGACCCCCTAATCGACAGCGGCAGCGACGCCTACAGAGTGGCTGACAGAGGCTGCGAAGCCGACTGAGACTCCGACTGAGACAGATAGGGGTAGATACAGGCACAGAGAACGCAGCAGCCCCCTAATCGACAGCGGCAGCGAATGAGTCGCCTACAGAGACGCTGACAGAGGCTGCGACGCCGACTGAGACGCCGACTGAGGCAGCTGGCGTAAATATAGGCATAGAGAAGGCAGCAGACCCCCAGTCGACAGCGGCAGCGATTGAGACGCCTACAGAGAAACTGACAGAGGCTGCGAGGCCGACTGAGGAAGATAGGGGTAGATATAGGCATAGAGATGGCAGCAGACCCCCCAATCGACAGCGGCAGCGACCGAGACGCCTGCAGAGTCGCTGACAGATGCTGCGACGCCGACTGAGGCAGATAGGAGTAGATATAGGCATAGAGAAGGCAGCAGACCCCCAATCGCCAGCGGCAGCGACTGAGACGTCTATAGAGACGCTGACAGAGGCTGCGAAGCCGACTGAGACTCCGAATGAGGCAGATAGGGGTAGATAATGGCACAGAGAAGGCAGCAGACCCCTAATCGAAGGCGGCAGCGAGTGAGACGCCTACAGAGACGCTGACAGAGGCTGCGACGCTGACTGCGACGCCGACTCAGGCAGATAGGGGTAGATAATGGCACAGAGAAGGCAGCAGACCCCTAATCGAAGGCGGCAGCGAGTGAGACGCCTACAGAGACGCTGAAAGAGGCTACGTCGCCGACTGAGACGCCGACTGAGGCAGATCGGGGTAGATATAGGCACAGAGAAGGCAGCAGACCCCCGAATCGACAGCGGCAGCGACTGAGATGCCTACAGAGACGCTGAAGAAGGCTGCGACGCCGACTGAGACGCCGACTGAGCAGATAGGATTAGATATAAGCATAGAGAAGGTAGCAGACCCCCGTATCGACAGCGGCATCGACTGAGACGCCTACCGAGACGCTGACAGAGGCAGCGACGCCGACTGAGGCAAATAGGGGTAGATATAAGCATAGAGAAGGCAGCAGACCCCCGTATCGACAGTGGCAGCGATTGAGACTCCTACAGAGATACTGACAGAGGCTGCGACGCCGACTGAGGCAGATAGGGGTAGATATAGGCATAGAGAAGGCAGCAGACCACCTCAATCGACAGCGGCAGCGACTGAGACGCCTACAGAGAAGCTGACAGAAGCTGCGACGACGACTGAGACGTCGATTGAGGCAGATAGGGGTAGATATAGGCATAGAGAAGGCAGCAGACCCCCCAGTCGACAGCGGCAGCGACTGAGACGCCTACAGAGACGCTGACAGAGGCTGCGACGCCGACTGAAACGCCGACTGAGGCAGATAGAAGCAGATATTAGCATAGAGAAGGCAGCAGACCCCCAGTCGACAGCGGCAGCGATTGAGACGCCTACAGAGAAACTGACAGAGGCTGCGACGCCGACTGAGGCAGATAGGGGTAGATATAGGCATAGAAATGGCAGCAGACCCCCCAATCGACAGCGAATGAGACGCCTGCAGAGTCGCTAACAGATGCTGCGACGCCGACTGAGGCAGATAGGGGTAGATAGAAGCATAGAGAAGGCAGCAGACCCCCGTATCGACAGCGGCAGCGATTAAGACGCCTATAGAGATACTGACAGAGGCTGCGACGCCGACTGAGGCAGATAGGGGTAGATATAGGCATAGAGATGGCAGCAGACCACCCCGATCGACAGCGGCAGCGACTGAGACGCCTACAGAGAAGCTGACAGAAGCTGCGACGACGACTGAGACGCCGACTGCGGCAGATAGGGGTAGTTATTGAAGGCAACAGACCCCCCAATCGACAGCGGCAGCGACTGAGACGCCCACAGAAACGCTTATAGGGGCTGCGACGCCGACTGAGGCAGATAGGGGTAGATATAGGCATAAGGAATGCAGCAGACCCCCTAATCGACAGCGGCAGCGACTGAGACGCCTACAGAGTCGCTGACAGAGGCTGCGAAGCCGACTGAGACTCCGACTGAGACAGATAGGGGTAGATACAGGCACAGAGAAGGCAGCAGACCCCTAATCGACAGCGGCAGCGAATGAGTCGCCTACAGAGACGCTGACAGAGGCTGCGACGCCGACTGAGACGCCGACTGAGGCAGCTGGGGTAAATATAGGCATAGAGAAGGTAGCAGACCCCCAGTCGATAGCGGCAGCGATTGAGACGCCTACAGAGAAACTGACAGAGGCTGCGAGGCCGACTGAGGCAGATAGGGGTAGATATAGGCATAGAGATGGCAGCAGACCCCCCAATTGACAGCGGCAGCGACCGAGACGCCTGCAGAGTCGCTGACAGATGCTGCGACGCCGACTGAGGCAGATAGGGGTAGATAAAGGCATAGAGAAGGCAGCAGACCCCCCAATCGACAGCGGCAGCGACTGAGACGTCTATAGAGACGCTGACAGAGGCTGCGAAGCCAACTGAGTCTCCGAATGATTCAGATAGGGGTAGATATTGGCACAGAGAAGGCAGCAGACCCCTAATCGACAGCGGCAGCGACTGAGACGCCTACAGAGACGCTGACAGAGGCTGCGACGCTGACTGCGACGCCGACTCAGGCAGATAGGGGTAGATAATGGCACAGAGAAGGCAGCAGACCCCTAATCGAAGGCGGCAGCGAGTGTGACGCCTACAGAGACGCTGAAAGAGGCTGCGATGCCGACTGAGACGGCGACTGAGGCAGATCGGGGTAGATATAGGCACAGAGAAGGCAGCAGACCCCCGAATCGACAGCGGCAGCGACTGAGATGCCTACAGAGACGCTGACAGAGGCTGCGACGCCGACTGAGACGCCGACTGAGGCAGATAGAAGTAGATTTTGGCATAGAGAAGGCAGCAGACCCCCCAATCGACTGCAGGAGCGACATAGACGCCTACAGAGACGCTGACAGAGGCTGCGACGCCGACTGAGGGAGATAGGGGTAAATATAGGCATAGCGAAGGCAGCAGAATCCCATTCGATAGCGGCAGCGACTGAGTCGCCTACAGAGACGCTGGCAGAGGCTGCGACGCCGACTGAGGCCGATAGGGGTAAATATAGGCATAGAGAAGGCAGCAGACCCCCCAGTCGACAGCGGCAGCGACTGAGACGCCTACAGAGACGCTGACAGAGGCTGCGATGCGAACTGAGACGCCGACTGAGGCAGATAGGGGTAGTTATTGGCATAGAGAAGGCAACAGACCCCCCCAATCGTCAGCGGCAGCAACTGAGACGCCCACAGAAACGCTGATAGGGGCTGCGATGCCGACTGAGGCAGATAGGGGTAGATATAGGCATAAGGAATGCAGCAGACCCCCCAATCGACAGCGACTGAGACGCCTACAGAGACGCTGCCAGGGGCTGCGACGCCGACTGAAACGCCGACTGAGGCAGATAGAAGTAGATATTAGCATAGAGAAGGCAGCAGACCCCCAGTCGACAGCGGCAGCGATTGAGACGCCTACAGAGAAACTGACAGAGGCTGCGACGCCGACTGAGGACAATAGGGGTAGATATAGGCATAGAAATGGGGGCAGACCCCCCAATCGACAGCGGCAGCGACTGAGACGCCTGCAGAGTCGCTGACAGATGCTGCGACGCCGACTGAGACGCCGACTGAGGCAGATAGGGGTAGATAGAAGCATAGAGAAGGCAGCAGACCCCCGTATCGACAGCGGCAGCGATTGAGACGCCTACAGAGATACTGACAGAGGCTGCGACGCCGACTGAGGCAGATAGGGGTAGATATAGGCATAGAGATGGCAGCAGACCACCCCGATCGACAGCGGCAGCGACTGAGACGCCTACAGAGAAGCTGACAGAAGCTGCGACGACGACTGAGACGTCGATTGAGGCAGATAGGGGTAGATATAGGCATAGAGAAGGCAGCAGACCCCCCAGTCGACAGCGGCAGCGACTGAGACGCCTACAGAGACGCTGACAGAGGCTGCGATGTGAACTGAGACGCCGACTGCGGCAGATAGGGGTAGTTATTGGCATAGAGAAGGCAACAGACCCCCCAATCGACAGCGGCAGCGACTGAGACGCCCACAGAAACGCTGATAGGGGCTGCGACGCCGACTGAGGCAGATAGGGGTAGATATAGGCATAAGGAATGCAGCAGACCCCCTAATCGACAGCGGCAGCGACGCCTACAGAGTCGCTGACAGAGGCTGCGAAGCCGACTGAGACTCCGACTGAGACAGATAGGGGTAGATACAGGCACAGAGAACGCAGCAGACCCCTAATCGACAGCGGCAGCGAATGAGTCGCCTACAGAGACGCTGACAGAGGCTGCGACGCCGACTGAGACGCCGACTGAGGCAGCTGGCGTAAATATAGGCATAGAGAAGGCAGCAGACCCCCAGTCGACAGCGGCAGCGATTGAGACGCCTACAGAGAAACTGACAGAGGCTGCGAGGCCGACTGAGGAAGATAGGGGTAGATATAGGCATAGAGATTGCAGCAGACCCCCCAATCGACAGCGGCAGCGACCGAGACGCCTGCAGAGTCGCTGACAGATGCTGCGACGCCGACTGAGGCAGATAGGAGTAGATATAGGCATAGAGAAGGCAGCAGACCCCCAATCGCCAGAGGCAGCGACTGAGACTTCTATAGAGACGCTGACAGAGGCTGCGAAGCCGACTGAGACTCCGAATGAGGCAGATAGGGGTAGATAATGGCACAGAGAAGGCAGCAGACCCCTAATCGAAGGCGGCAGCGAGTGAGACGCCTACAGAGACGCCGAAAGAGGCTGCGACGCCGACTGAGACGGCGACTGAAGCAGATCGGGGTAGATATAGGCACAGAGAAGGCAGCAGACCCCCGAATCGACAGCGGCAGCGATTGAGATGCCTACAGAGACGCTGACAGAGGCTGCGACGCCGACTGAGACGCCGACTGAGGCAGATAGAAGTAGATATTGGCATAGAGAAGGCAGCAGACCCCCCAATCGACAGCAGGAGCGACATAGACGCCTACAGAGACGCTGACAGAGGCTGCGACGCCGACTGAGACGCCGACTGAGGGAGATAGGGGTAAATATAGGCATAGAGAAGGCAGCAGAATCCCAGTCGATAGCGGCAGCGACTGAGTCGCCTACAGAGACGCTGGCAGAGGCTGCGACGCCAACTGAGGGAGATAGGGGTAAATATAGGCATAGAGAAGGCAGCAGACCCCCCAGTCGACAGCGGCAGAGACTGAGACGCCCACAGAAACGCTGATAGCGGCTGCGACGCCGACTGAGGCAGATAGGGGTAGATATAGGCATAAGGAATGCAGCAGACCCCTTAATCGACAGCGGCAGCGACTGAGACGCCTACAGAGTCGCTGACAGAGGCTGCGAAGCCGACTGAGACTCCGACTGAGGCAGATAGGGGTAGATATAGGCATAGAGATGGCAGCAGACCCCCCAATCGACAGCGGCAGCGACTGAGACGCTTGCAGAGTCGCTGACAGATGCTGCGACGCCGACTGAGGCAGATAGGGATAGATATAGGCATAGAGAAGGCAGCAGACCCCCCAATCGACAGCGGCAGCGACTGAGTGGTCTATAGAGACGCTGACAGAGGCTGCGAAGCCGACTGAGGCTTCGAATGACGCAGATAGGCGTAGATATAGGCACAAAGAAGGCAGCAGACCCCTAATCGACAGCGGCAGCGACTGAGACGCCTACAGAGACGCTGACAGAGGCTGCGACGCTGACTGCGACGCCGACTCAGGCAGATAGGGGTAGATAATGGCACAGAGAAGGCAGCAGACCCCTAATCGAAGGCGGCAGCGAGTGAGACGCCTACAGAGATGCTGAAAGAGGCTACGTCGCCGACTGAGACGCCGACTGAGGCAGATCGGGGTAGATATAGGCACAGAGAAGGCAGCAGACCCCCGAATCGACAGCGGCAGCGACTGAGATGCCTACAGAGACGCTGAAGAAGGCTGCGACGCCGACTGAGACGCCGACTGAGCAGATAGGATTAGATATAAGCATAGAGAAGGTAGCAGACCCCCGTATCGACAGCGGCATCGACTGAGACGCCTACCGAGACGCTGACAGAGGCAGCGACGCCGACTGAGACGCCGACTGAGGCAAATAGGGGTAGATATAAGCATAGAGAAGGCAGCAGACCCCCGTATCGACAGCGGCAGCGATTGAGACGCCTACAGAGATACTGACAGAGGCTGCGACGCCGATTGAGACAGATAGGGGTAGATATAGGCATAGAGAAGGCAGCAGACCACCCCAATCGACAGCGGCAGCGACTGAGACGCCTACAGAGAAACTGACAGAAACTGCGACGACGACTGAGTCGCCGACTGAGGCAGATAGGGGTAGATATAGGCACAGAGAAAGAAGCAGACCCCCCCAATCGACAGCGGCAGCGACTGAGACGCCTACAGAGACGCTGCCAGGGGCTGCGACGCCGACTGAATCGCCGACTGAGGCAGATAGAAGTAGATATTAGCATAGAGAAGGCAGCAGACCCCCAGTCGACAGCGGCAGCGATTGAGACGCCTACAGAGAAACTGACGGAGGCTGCGACACCGACTGAGGCAGATAGGGGTAGATATAGGTATAGAAATGGCAGCAGACCCCCCAATCGACAGCGGCAGCGACTGAGACGCCTGCAGAGTCGCTGACAGATGCTGCGACGCCGACTGAGACGCCGACTGAGGCAGATAGGGGTAGATATAAGCATAGAGAAGGCAGCAGACCCCCGTATCGACAGCGGCAACGATTGAGACGCCTACAGAGATACTGACAGAGGTTGCGACGCTGACTGAGGCAGATAAGGGTAGATATAGGCATAGAGATGGCAGCAGACCACCCCAATCGACAGCGGCAGCGACTGAGACGCCTACAGACAAGCTGACAGAAGCTGCGACGACGATTGAGACGTCGATTGAGGCAGATAGGGGTAGATATAGGCATAGAGAAGGCAGCAGACCCCCAGTCGACAGCGGCAGCGACTGAGACGCCTACAGAGACGCTGACAGAGGCTGCGATGCGAACTGAGACGCCGACTGCGGCAGATAGTGGTAGATACAGGCACAGAGAAGGCAGCAGACCCCTAATCGACAGCGGCAGCGACTGAGTCGCCTACAGAGACGCTGACAGAGGCTGCGACGCCGACTGAGACGCCGACTGAGGCAGATAGGGGTAGATATAAGCATAGAGAAGGCAATAGACCCCCGTATCGACAGCGGTAACGATTGAGACGCCTACAGAGATACTGACAGAGGCTGCGACGCTGACTGAGGCAGATAGGGGAAGATATAGGCACAGAGATGGCAGCAGACCACCCCAATCGACAGCGGCAGCGACTGAGACGCCTACAGAGAAGCTGACAGAAGCTGCGACGACGACTGAGACGTCGATTGAGGCAGATAGGGGTAGTTATTGGCATGGAGAAGGCAACAGACCCCCCACCAATCGACAGCGGTAGCGTCTGAGACGCCCACAGAAACGCTGATAGGGGCTGCGATGCCGACTGAGGCAGATAGGGGTAGATATAGGCATAAGGAATGCAGCAGACCCCCTAATCGACAGCGGCAGCGACTGAGACGCCTACAGAGTCGCTGACAGAGGCTGCGAAGCCGACTGAGACTTCGACTGAGGCAGATAGGGGTAGATACAGTCACAGAGAAGGCAGCAGACCCCTAATCGACAGCGGCAGCGACTGAGTCGCCTACAGAGACGCTGACAGAGGCTGCGACGCCGACTGAGACGCCGACTGAGGCAGATAGGGGTAAATATAGGCATAGAGATGGCAGCAGACCCCCAGTTGACAGCGGGAGCGACATAGACGCCTACAGAGACGCTGACAGAGGCTGCGACGCCGACTGAGACGCCGACTGAGGGAGATAGGGGTAAATATAGGCATAGAGAAGGCAGCAGAATCCCAGTCGATAGCGGCAGCGACTGAGTCGCCTACAGAGACGCTGGCAGAGGCTGCGATGCGAACTGAGACGCCGACTGAGGCAGATAGGGGTAGTTATTGGCATAGAGAAGGCAACAGACCCCCCCAATCGACAGCGGCAGCGGCTGAGACGCCCACAGAAACGCTGATAGGGGCTGCGACACCGACTGAGGCAGATAGGGGTAGATATAGGCATAAGGAATGCAGCAGACCCTTTAATCGACAGCAGCAGCGACTGAGACGCCTACAGAGTCGCTGACAGAGGCTGCGAAGCCGACTGAGACGCCGACTGAGGCAGATAGGGGTAGTTATTGGCATAGAGAAGGCAACAGACCCCCCCCAATCGACAGTGGCAGCGTCTGAGACGCCCACAGAAACGCTGATAGGGGCTGCGACGCCGACTGAGGCAGATAGGGGTAGATATAGGCATAAGGAATGCAGCAGACCCCCTAATCGACAGCAGCAGCGACTGAGACACCTACAGAGTCGCTGACAGAGGCTGCGAAGCCGACTGAGACGCCGACTGAGGCAGATAGGGGTAAATATAGGCATAGAGAAGGCAGAAGACCCCCAGTCGACAGCGGCAGCGATTGAGACGCCTACAGAGAAACTGACAGTGGCTGCGACGCCGACTGAGGCAGATAGTGGTAGATATAGGCATAGAGATGGCAGCAGACCCCCCAATCGACAGCGGCACCGACTGAGACGCCTGCAGAGTCGCTGACAGATGCTGCGACGCCGACTGAGGCAGATAGGGGTAAATATAGGCATAGAGAAGGCAGCAGACCCCCAGTCGACACCGGCAGCGATTGAGACGCCTACAGAGAAACTGACAGTGGCTGCGACGCCGACTGAGGCAGATAGGGGTAGATATAGGCATAGAGAAGGCAGCAGACCCCCCAATCGACAGCGGCAGCGACTGAGCAGTCTATAGAGACGCTGACAGAGGCTGCGAAGCCGACTGAGACTCCGAATGAGGCAGATAGGGGTAGATATAGGCACAGAGAAGGCAGCAGTCCCCTAATCGACAGCGGCAGCGACTGAGACGCCTACAGAGACACTGACAGAGGCTGCGACGCTGACTGCGACGCCGACTCAGGCAGATAGGGGTAGATAATGGCACAGAGAAGGCAGCAGACCCCTAATCGAAAGCGGCAGCGGGTGAGACACCTACAGAGACGCTGAAAGAGGCTGCGACGCCGACTGAGACGCCGACTGAGGCAGATAGAAGTAGATATTGGCATAGAGAAGGCAGCAGACCCCCCAATCGACAGCAGGAGCGACATAGACGCCTACAGAGACGCTGACAGAGGGTGCGACGCCGACTGAGACGCCGACTGAGGGAGATAGTGGTAAATATAGGCATAGAGAAGGCAGCAGAATCCCAGTCGATAGCGGCAGCGACTGAGTCGCCTACAGAGACGCTGGCAGAGGCTGCGACGCCGACTGAGGCAGATAGGGGTAAATATAGGCATAGAGAAGGCAGCAGACCCCCCAGTCGACAGCGGCAGCGACTGAGACGCCTACAGAGACGCTGGCAGAGGCTGCGATGCGAACTGAGACGCCGACTGAGGCAGATAGGGGTAGTTATTGGCATAGAGAAGGCAACAGACCCCCCCCCAATCGACAGCGCCAGCGTCTGAGACGCCCACAGAAACGCTGATAGGGGCTGCGACGCCGACTGAGGCAGATAGGGGTAGATATAGGCATAAGGAATGCAGCAGACCCCCTAATCGACAGCAGCAGCGACTGAGACGCCTACAGAGTCGCTGACAGAGGCTGCGAAGCCGACTGAGACGCCGACTGAGGCAGATAGGGGTAAATATAGGCATAGAGAAGGCAGCAGACCCCCAGTCGACAGCGGCAGCGATTGAGACGCCTACAGAGAAACTGACAGTGGCTGCGACGCCGACTGAGGCAGATAGGGGTAGATATAGGCATAGAGTTGGCAGCAGACCCCCCCAATCGACAGCGGCAGCGACTGAGACGCCTGCAGAGTCGCTGACAGATGCTGCGACGCCGACTGAGGCAGATAGGGGTAGATATAGGCATAGAGAAGGCAGCAGACCCCCCAATCGACAGCGGCAGCGACTGAGCAGTCTATAGAGACGCTGACAGAGGCTGCGAAGCCGACTGAGACTCCGAATGAGGCAGATAGGGGTAGTTATAGGCACAGAGAAGGCAGCAGTCCCCTAATCGACAGCGGCAGCGACTGAGACGCCTACAGAGACGCTGACAGAGGCTGCGACGCTGACTGCGACGCCGACTCAGGCAGATAGGGGTAGATAATGGCACAGAGAAGGCAGCAGACCCCTAATCGAAGGCGGCAGCGAGTGAGACACCTACAGAGACGCTGAAAGAGGCTGCGACGCCGACTGAGACGCCGACTGTGGCAGATCGGGGTAGATATAGGCACAGAGAGGGCAGCAGACCCCCGAATCGACAGCGGCAGCGACTGAGATGCCTACAGAGACGCTGAAGGATGCTGCGACGCCGACTGAGACGCCGACTGAGCAGATAGGGGTAGATATAAGCATAGAGAAGGTAGCAGACCCCCGTATCGACAGCGGCATCGACTGAGACGCCTACTGAGACGCTGACAGAGGCTGCGACGCCGACTGAGACGCCGACTGAGGCAGATAGAAGTAGATATTGGCATAGAGAAGGCAGCAGACCCCCCAATCGACAGCAGGAGCGACATAGACGCCTACAGAGACGCTGACAGAGGCTGCGACGCCGACTGAGACGCCGACTGAGGGAGATAGGGGTAAATATAGGCATAGAGAAGGCAGCAGAATCCCAGTCGATAGCGGCAGCGACTGAGTCGCCTACAGAGACGCTGGCAGAGGCTGCGACGCCGACTGAGGCAGATAGGGGTAAATATAGGCATAGAGAAGGCAGCAGACCCCCCAGTCGACAGCGGCAGCGACTGAGACGCCTACAGAGACGCTGGCAGAGGCTGCGATGCGAACTGAGACGCCGACTGAGGCAGATAGGGGTAGTTATTGGCATAGAGAAGGCAACAGACCCCCCCAAATCGACAGCGGCAGCGTCTGAGACGCCCACAGAAACGCTGATAGGGGCTGCGACGCCGACTGAGGCAGATAGGGGTAGATATAGGCATAAGGAATGCAGCAGACCCCCTAATCGACAGCAGCAGCGACTGAGACGCCTACAGAGTCGCTGACAGAGGCTGCGAAGCCGACTGAGACGCCGACTGAGGCAGATAGGGGTAAATATAGGCATAGAGAAAGCAGCAGACCCCCAGTCGACAGCGGCAGCGATTGAGACGCCTACAGAGAAACTGACAGAAGCTGCGACGCAGACTGAGGCTGATAGGGGTAGATATAGGCATAGAGATGGCAGCAGACCCCCCAATCGACAGCGGCAGCGACTGAGACGCCTGCAGAGTCGCTGACAGATGCTGCGACGCCGACTGAGGCAGATAGGGGTAGATATAGGCATAGAGAAGGCAGCAGACCCCCAATCGACAGCGGCAGCGACTAAGTGGTCTATAGAGACGCTGACAGAGGCTGCGAAGCCGACTGAGATTCCGAATGACGCAGATAGGGGTAGATATAGGCACAGAGAAGGCAGCAGACCCCTAATCGACAGCGGCAGCGACTGAGACGCCTACAGAGACGCTGACAGAGGCTGCGACGCTGACTGCGACGCCGACACAGGCAGATATAGGTAGATAATGGCACAGAGAAGGCAGCAGACCCCTAATCGAAGGCGGCAGCGAGTGAGACGCCTACAGAGACGCTGAAAGAGGCTGCGACGCCGACTGAGGCAGATCGGGGCAGATATAGGCACAGAGAAGGCAGCAGACCCCCGAATCGACAGCGGCAGCGACTGAGATGCCTACAGAGACGCTGAAGGAGGCTGCGACGCCGACTGAGACGCCGACTGAGCAGATAGGGGTAGATATAAGCATAGAGAAGGTAGCAGACCCCCGTATCGACAGCGGCATCGACTGAGACGCCTACTGAGACGCTGACAGAGGCTGCGACGCCGACTGAGACGCCGACTGAGGCAGATAGAAGTAGATATAGGCACAGAGAAGGCAGCAGACCCCCCAATCGACAGCAGGAGAGACATAGACGCCTACAGAGACGCTGACAGAGGCTGCGACGCCGACTGAGGGAGATAGGACTAAATATAGGCATAGAGAAGGCAGCAGAATCCCAGTCGATAGCGGCAGCGACTGAGTCGCCTACAGAGACGCTGGCAGAGGCTGCGACGCCGACTGAGGCAGATAGGGGCAAATATAGGCATAGAGAAGGCAGCAGACCCCCAGTCGACAGCGGCAGCGATTGAGACGCCTACAGAGAAACTGACAGAGGCTGCGACGCCGACTGAGGCAGATAGGGGTAGATATAGGCATAGAGATGACAGCAGACCCCCCAATCGACAGCGGCAGCGACTGAGACGCCTGCAGAGTCGCTGACAGATGCTGCGACGCCGACTGAGACGCCGACTGAGCAGATAGGGCTAGATATAAGCATAGAGAAGGTAGAAGACCCCCGTATCGACAGCGGCATCGACTGAGACGCCTACTGAAACGCTGACAGAGGCTGCGACGCCGACTGAGGCAGATAGGGGTATATATAGGCATAGAGATGGCAGCAGACCCCCCAATCGACAGCGGCAGCGACTGAGACGCCTACAGAGTCGCTGACAGATGCTGCGACGCCGACTGAGACGCCGACTGAGGCATATAGGGGTAGATATAAGCATAGAGAAGGCAGCAGACCCCCGTATCGACAGTGGCAGCGATTGAGACGCCTACAGAGATACTGACAGAGGCTGCGACGCCGATTGAGGCAGATAGGGGTAGATTTAGGCATGGAGAAGGCAGCAGACCACCCCAATCGTCAGCGGCAGCGACTGAGACGCCTACAGAGAAGCTGACAGAAGCTGCGACGACGACTGAGACGTCGATTGAGGCAGATAGGGGTAGATATAGGCATAGAGAAGGCAGCAGACCCCCCCAATCCACAGCGGCAGCGACTGAGACGCCGACAGAGACGCTGACAGAGGCTGCGATGCGAACTGAGACGCCGATTGAGGCAGATAGGGGTAGATATAGGCATAGAGAAGGCAGCAGACCCCCCAATCAACAGCGGCAGCGACTGAGATGCCTACAGAGATACTGACAGAGGCTGCGACGCCGACTGAGACGCCGACTGAGACAGATAGGGGTAGATATAGGCATAGAGAAGGCAGCAGACCCGCCAATCGACAGCGGCATCGACTGAGACTTACTGAGACGCTGACAGAGGCTGCGACGCCGACTGAGGCAGATAGGGGTAGATATAGACATAGAGAAGGCAGCAAACCCCCACATCGACAGCGCCAACAACTGAGACGCCTACAGAGACGCTGACAGAGGCTGCGGCGCCGACTGAGGCAGATAGGGGTAGATATAGGCATAGAGATGGCAGCAGACCCACCAATCGACAGCGGCAACAATTGCGATGCCTACAGAGACGCTGACAGAGGCTGCGACGCCAACTGGGACGCCGCCTCAGGCAGATAGGGGTAGATATAGGCATAGAGAAGGCAGCAGACCCACCAATCGACAGCGGCAGCGACTGAGACGCCTACAGAGACGCTGCCAGAGGCTGCGACGCCGACTGACACGCCGACTGAGGCAGATAGAAGTAGATATTGGCATAGAGAAGGCAGCAGACCCCCCAATCGACAGCGGCAGCGAATGAGACGCCTACAGTGACGGTGACAGAAGCTGCGAAGCCGACTGAGTCTCCGACTGAGACAGATAGGGGTAGATATAGGCGTAGAGAGGCAGCAGATCCCCCAATCGACAGCGGCAGCGACTGAGACGCCTTCAGAGACGCTGAGAGAGACTGCGACGCCGACTGAGGCAGATAGGGGTAGATATAGGCATAGAGAAGGCAGCAGACCACCCCAATCGACAGCAGCTGCGACTGAGACGCCTACAGATATACTGATAGAGGCTGCGATGCCGACTGAGGCAGATAGGGGTAGATGTAGGCATAGAGATGGCAGCAGACCCCCCCAATCGACAGCGGCAGAAACTGAGACGCCTTCAGAGACGCTGACAGAGGCTGCGACGACGACTGACACGTCGACTGAGGCAGATAGTGGTACATATAGGCATAGAGAAGGCAGCAGACCCCCCAATCGATAGCGGCAGCGACTGAGATGCCTACAGAGACGCTGACAGAGGCTGCGATGCCGACTGAGGCAGATAGTGGTAGATATAAGCATAGAGAAGGCAGCAGACCACCCCAATCGACAGCGGCAGCGACTGAGACGCCTACAGAGACGCTGACAGAGACTGCGACGACGACTGAGACGTCGACTAAGGCAGATAGGGGCACATATAGGCCGACAAAAGGCAGCAGTCCCCCCAATTGACAGCGGCAGCGACTGGGACGCCTACAGAGACGCTGACAGAGGCTCTGACGCCAACTGAGACGCCGACTGAGGCAGATAGGAGTAGATATAGGCATAGAGAAGGCAGCAGACCCCCCCAATCGACAGCGGCTGCGGCTGAGACGCCTACAGAAACGCTGACAGGGGTTGCGACGCCGACTGAGGCAGATAGTGGTAGATATAAGCATAAAGAAGGCAGCAGACCACCGTATCGACAGCGGCAGCGATTGAGACGCCTACAGATATACTGACAGAGGCTGCGACGCCGACTGAGGCAGATAGGGGTAGATATAGGCATAGAGAAAGCAGCAGACCACCCCAATCGACAGCGGCAGCGACTGAGACGCCTACAGAAACGCTGACAGGGGCTGCGACGCCGACTGAGGCAGATAGGGGTAGATATAGGCATAGAGAAGGCAGCAGACCCCCCAATCGACAGCGGCAGCGACTGAGCAGTCTATAGAGACGCTGACAGAGGCTGCGAAGCCGACTGAGACTCCGAATGAGGCAGATAGGGGTAGATAATGGCACAGAGAAGGCAGCAGACCCCTAATCGAAGGCGGCAGCGAGTGAGACACCTACAGAGACGCTGAAAGAGGCTGCGACGCCGACTGAGACGCCGACTGTGGCAGATCGGGGTAGATATAGGCACAGAGAGGGCAGCAGACCCCCGAATCGACAGCGGCAGCGACTGAGATGCCTACAGAGACGCTGAAGGATGCTGCGACGCCGACTGAGACGCCGACTGAGCAGATAGGGGTAGATATAAGCATAGAGAAGGTAGCAGACCCCCGTATCGACAGCGGCATCGACTGAGACGCCTACTGAGACGCTGAAAGAGGCTGCGACGCCGACTGAGACGCCGACTGAGGCAGATAGAAGTAGATATTGGCATAGAGAAGGCAGCAGACCCCCCAATCGACAGCAGGAGCGACATAGACGCCTACAGAGACGCTGACAGAGGCTGCGACGCCGAC
Organism: Clusia tigrina; assembly: GCA_920105625.2. Taxonomy (NCBI): domain Eukaryota; kingdom Metazoa; phylum Arthropoda; class Insecta; order Diptera; family Clusiidae; genus Clusia; species Clusia tigrina. Next base: position 56,259 of record CAKKTE020000469.1, read on the forward strand.
TGAGACGCCGACTGAGGGAGATAGGGGTAAATATAGGCATAGAGAAGGCAGCAGAATCCCAGTCGATAGCGGCAGCGACTGAGTCGCCTACAGAGACGCTGGCAGAGGTTGCGACGCCGACTGAGGCAGATAGGGGCAAATATAGGCATAGAGAAGGCAGCAGACCCCCCAGTCGACAGCGGCAGCGACTGAGACGCCTACAGAGACGCTGGCAGAGGCTGCGATGCGAACTGAGACGCCGACTGAGGCAGATAGGGGTAGTTATTGGCATAGAGAAGGCAACAGACCCCCCCAAATCGACAGCGGCAGCGTCTGAGACGCCCACAGAAACGCTGATAGGGGCTGCGACGCCGACTGAGGCAGATAGGGGTAGATATAGGCATAAGGAATGCAGCAGACCCCCTAATCGACAGCAGCAGCGACTGAGACGCCTACAGAGTCGCTGACAGAGGCTGCGAAGCCGACTGAGACGCCGACTGAGGCAGATAGGGGTAAATATAGGCATAGAGAAGGCAGCAGACCCCCAGTCGACAGGGGCAGCGATTGAGACGCCTACAGAGAAACTGACAGAAGCTGCGACGCAGACTGAGGCTGATAGGGGTAGATATAGGCATAGAGATGGCAGCAGACCCCCCAATCGACAGCGGCAGCGACTGAGACGCCTGCAAAGTCGCTGACAGATGCTGCGACGCCGACTGAGGCAGATAGGGGTAGATATAGGCATAGAGAAGGCAGCAGACCCCCAATCGACAGCGGCAGCGACTAAGTGGTCTATTGAGACGCTGACAGAGGCTGCGAAGCCGACTGAGATTCCGAATGACGCAGATAGGGGTAGATATAGGCACAGAGAAGGCAGCAGACCCCTAATCGACAGCGGCAGCGACTGAGACGCCTACAGAGACGCTGACAGAGGCTGCGACGCTGACTGCGACGCCGACACAGGCAGATATAGGTAGATAATGGCACAGAGAAGGCAGCAGACCCCCCAATCGACAGCAGGAGAGACATAGACGCCTACAGAGACGCTGACAGAGGCTGCGACGCCGACTGAGGGAGATAGGACTAAATATAGGCATAGAGAAGGCAGCAGACCCCTAATCGAAGGCGGCAGCGAGTGAGACGCCTACAGAGACGCTGAAAGAGGCTGCGACGCCGACTGAGGCAGATCGGGGCAGATATAGGCACAGAGAAGGCAGCAGACCCCCGAATCGACAGCGGCAGCGACTGAGATGCCTACAGAGACGCTGAAGGAGGCTGCGACGCCGACTGAGACGCCGACTGAGCAGATAGGGGTAGATATAAGCATAGAGAAGGTAGCAGACCCCCGTATCGACAGCGGCATCGACTGAGACGCCTACTGAGACGCTGACAGAGGCTGCGACGCCGACTGAGACGCCGACTGAGGCAGATAGAAGTAGATATTGGCATAGAGAAGGCAGCAGACCCCCCAATCGACAGCAGGAGAGACATAGACGCCTACAGAGACGCTGACAGAGGCTGCGACGCCGACTGAGGGAGATAGGACTAAATATAGGCATAGAGAAGGCAGCAGAATCCCAGTCGATAGCGGCAGCGACTGAGTCGCCTACAGAGACGCTGGCAGAGGCTGCGACGCCGACTGAGGCAGATAGGGGCAAATATAGGCATAGAGAAGGCAGCAGACCCCCAGTCGACAGCGGCAGCGACTGAGACGCCTACAGAGAAACTGACAGAGGCTGCGACGCCGACTGAGACAGATAGGGGTAGATATAGGCATAGAGATGACAGCAGACCCCCCAATCGACAGCGGCAGCGACTGAGACGCCTACAGAGTCGCTGACAGAAGCTGCGACGCCGACTGAGACGCCGACTGAGCAGATAGGGCTAGATATAAGCATAGAGAAGGTAGAAGACCCCCGTATCGACAGCGGCATCGACTGAGACGCCTACTGAAACGCTGACAGAGGCTGCGACGCCGACTGAGGCAGATAGGGGTATATATAGGCATAGAGATGGCAGCAGACCCCCCAATCGACAGCGGCAGCGACTGAGACGCCTGCAGAGTCGCTGACAGATGCTGCGACGCCGACTGAGACGCCGACTGAGGCATATAGGGGTAGATATAAGCATAGAGAAGGCAGCAGACCCCCGTATCGACAGTGGCAGCGATTGAGACGCCTACAGAGATACTGACAGAGGCTGCGACGCCGATTGAGGCAGATAGGGGTAGATTTAGGCATGGAGAAGGCAGCAGACCACCCCAATCGTCAGCGGCAGCGACTGAGACGCCTACAGAGAAGCTGACAGAAGCTGCGACGACGACTGAGACGTCGATTGAGGCAGATAGGGGTAGATATAGGCATAGAGAAGGCAGCAGACCCCCCAATCCACAGCGGCAGCGACTGAGACGCCTACAGAGACGCTGACAGAGGCTGCGATGCGAAATGAGACGCCGATTGAGGCAGATAGGGGTAGATATAGGCATAGAGAAGGCAGCAGACCCCCCAATCAACAGCGGCAGCGACTGAGATGCCTACAGAGATACTGACAGAGGCTGCGACGCCGACTGAGACGCCGACTGAGACAGATAGGGGTAGATATAGGCATAGAGAAGGCAGCAGACCCGCCAATCGACAGCGGCATCGACTGAGACTTACTGAGACGCTGACAGAGGCTGCGACGGCGACTGAGGCAGATAGGGGTAGATATAGACATAGAGAAGGCAGCAAACCCCCACATCGACAGCGCCAACAACTGAGACGCCTACAGAGACGCTGACAGAGGCTGCGGCGCCGACTGAGGCAGATAGGGGTAGATATAGGCATAGAGATGGCAGCAGACCCACCAATCGACAGCGGCAACAATTGCGATGCCTACAGAGACGCTGACAGAGGCTGCGACGCCAACTGAGACGCCGACTGAGGCAGATAGGGGTAGATATAGGCATAGAGAAGGCAGCAGACCCACCAATCGACAGCGGCAGCGACTGAGACGCCTACAGAGACGCTGCCAGAGGCTGCGACGCCGACTGACACGCCGACTGAGGCAGATAGAAGTAGATATTGGCATAGAGAAGGCAGCAGACCCTCCAATCGACAGCGGCAGCGAATGAGACGCCTACAGAGACGGTGACAGAAGCTGCGAAGCCGACTGAGTCTCCGACTGAGACAGATAGGGGTAGATATAGGCGTAGAGAGGCAGCAGATCCCCCAATCGACAGCGGCAGCGACTGAGACGCCTTCAGAGACGCTGAGAGAGACTGCGACGCCGACTGAGGCAGATAGGGGTAGATATAGGCATAGAGAAGGCAGCAGACCACCCCAATCGACAGCAGCTGCGACTGAGACGCCTACAGATATACTGATAGAGGCTGCGGTGCCGACTGAGGCAGATAGGGGTAGATGTAGGCATAGAGATGGCAGCAGACCCCCCCAATCGACAGCGGCAGAAACTGAGACGCCTTCAGAGACGCTGACAGAGGCTGCGACGACGACTGACACGTCGACTGAGGCAGATAGTGGTACATATAGGCATAGAGAAGGCAGCAGACCCCCCAATCGATAGCGGCAGCGACTGAGATGCCTACAGAGACGCTGACAGAGGCTGCGATGCCGACTGAGGCAGATAGTGGTAGATATAAGCATAGAGAAGGCAGCAGACCACCCCAATCGACAGCGGCAGCGACTGAGACGCCTACAGAGACGCTGACAGAGACTGCGAAGACGACTGAGACGTCGACTAAGGCAGATAGGGGCACATATAGGCCGAGAAAAGGCAGCAGTCCCCCCAATTGACAGCGGCAGCGACTGGGACGCCTACAGAGACGCTGACAGAGGCTCTGACGCCAACTGAGACGCCGACTGAGGCAGATAGGAGTAGATATAGGCATAGAGAAGGCAGCAGACCCCCCCAATCGACAGCGGCTGCGGCTGAGACGCCTACAGAAACGCTGACAGGGGTTGCGACGCCGACTGAGGCAGATAGTGGTAGATATAAGCATAAAGAAGGCAGCAGACCACCGTATCGACAGCGGCAGCGATTGAGACGCCTACAGATATACTGATAGAGGCTGCGACGCCGACTGAGGCAGATAGGGGTAGATATAGGCATAGAGAAAGCAGCAGACCACCCCAATCGACAGCGGCAGCGACTGAGACGCCTACAGAAATGCTGACAGAGGCTGCGACGACGACTCAGACGTCGACTGAGGCAGATAGGGGTACATATAGGCATAGAGAAGGCAGCAGACCCCCCAATCGACAGCGGCAGCGACTGAGACGCCTACAGAGACGCTGAAAGAGGCTGTGACGCCAACTGAGACGCCGACTGAGGCAGATAGGCGTATATATAGGTATAGAGAAGGCAGCAGACCCCCCCAATCAACAGCGGCACCGACTGCGACGCCTACAGAGACACTGACAGAGGCTGCGACGCCGACTGAGGCAGGTAGGGGTAGATATAGGCATAGAGAAGACACCAGACGCGCCAGTCGATGGCGGCATCGACTGAGACGCCTACAGAGACGCTGACAGAAGCTGCTACGCTAACTGCGACGCCGACTAAGGCAGTTAGGGGTAGATATAGGCATAGAGAGGGCAACAGACCCCCCCAATCGACAGCGGCAGCGACTGAGACACCTACAGAGACGTTGACAGAGGCTGCGACGCCGCTTGAGGCGCTGACTGAGGCAGATAGGGGTAGATATAGGCATAGAGATGGCACCAGACGCGCCAATCAATGGCGGCATCGACTGAGACGCCTACAGAGACGCTGACAAAGGCTGCTACGCTAATTGCGACGCCGACTAAGGCAGTTAGTCGTAGATATAGGCATAGAGAGGGCAACAGACCCCCCAATCGACAGCGGCTGCGACTGAGACGCCTACAGAAACGCTGACAGGGGCTGCGACGCCGACTGAGGCAGATAGGGGTAGATATAGGCATAGAGAAGGCAGCAGACCCCCCAATCGACAGCGGCAGCGACTGAGACGCCTACAGAGACGCTGACAGAGGCTGCGAAGCCTACTGAGACTCCGACTGAGGCAGATAGAGGTAGATATAGGCGCAGAGAAGGCAGCAGACCCCCTAATCTATAGCGGCAGCCACTGAGACGCCTACAGAGAAGTTGACAGAGGCTCCGACGCCGACTGAGACGCCGACTGATTCAGATAGGGGTAGATATAGGCATAGAGAAGGCAGCAGACCCCCAGTCTACAGCGGCAGCGATTGAGACGCCTACAGAAATACTGACAGAGGCTGCGACGCCGACTGGGGCAGATAAAGGTAGATGTAGACATAGAGATGGCAGCAGACCCCCCCGAATCGACAGCGGCAGCGACTGAGACGCCTACAGAGACGCTGACAGAGGTTGCGACGCCAACTCAGACGCCAACTGAGCCAGATAGGGGTAGATATAAGCATAGAGAAGGCAGCAGACCCCGGTATCGACAGCGGCAGCGATTGAGACGCCTACAGATATACTGACAGAGGCTGCGACGCCGGCTGAAGCAGAAAGGGGTAGATATAGGCATAGAAAAGGCAGCATTCCACCCCAATCGACAGCGGCAGCGACTGAGACGCCTACAGAGACGCTGACAGAGGCTGCGACGACGACTGAGACGTCGACTAAGGCAGATAGGGGCACATATAGGCCGAGAAAAGGCAGCAGACCCCCCAATCGACAGCGGCAGCGACTGAGACGCCTACAGAGACGCTGACAAAGGCTGCTACGCTAATTGCGACGCCGACTAAGGCAGTTAGTGGTAGATATAGGCATAGAGAGGGCAACAGACCCCCCCAATCGACAGCGGCTGCGACTGAGACGCCTACAGAAACGCTGACAGGGGATGCGACGCCGACTGAGGCAGATAGGGGTAGATATAGGCATAGAGAAGGCAGCAGACCCCCCAATCGACAGCGGCAGCGACTGCGACGCCTACAGAGACGCTGAATGAGGCTGCGAAGCCTACTTAGACTCCGACTGAGGCAGATAGAGGTAGATATAGGCACAGAGAAGGCAGCAGACCCCCTAATCGACAGCGGCAACCACTGAGACGCCTACAGAGAAGTTGACAGAGGCTGCGAAGCCTACTGAGACTCCGACTGAGGCAGATAGAGGTAGATATAGGCCGAGAAAAGGCAGCAGTCCCCCCAATCGACGCCTACAGAGACGCTGACAGAGGCTGTGACGCCAACTGAGACGCCGACTGAGGCAGATAGGGGTAGATATAGGCATAGAGAAGGCAGCAGACCCCCCAATCGACAGCGGCAGCAACTGAGACGCCTTCAGAGACGCTGACAGAGGCTGCGACGCCAACTGAGGCAGATAAGGGTAGATATAAGCATAGAGAAGGCAGCAGACCCCGGTATCGACAGCGGCAGCGATTGAGACGCCTACAGAGATACTGACAGTGGCTGCGACGCCGGCTGAAGCAGATAGGGGTAGATATAGGCATAGAAAAGGCAGCAGACCACCCCAATCAACAGCGGCAGCGACTGAGACGCCTACAGAGACGCTGACAGAGACTGCGACGACGACTGAGACGTAGACTATGGCAGATAGGGGCACATATAGGCCGAGAAAAGGCAGCAGTCCCCCCAATCGACAGCGGCAGCGACTGAGACGCCTACAGATACGCTGACAGAGGCTGTGACGCCAACTGAGACGCCGACTGAGGCAGATAGGAGTAGATATAGGCATAGAGAAGGCAGCAGACCCCCCCAATCGACAGCGGCTGCGGCTGAGACGCCTACAGAATCGCTGACAGGGGTTGCGACGCCGACTGAGGCAGATAGTGGTAGATATAAGCATAGAGAAGGCAGCAGACCATCGTATCGACAGCGGCAGCGATTGAGACGCCTACAAAGATACTGACAGAGGCTGCGACGCCGACTGAGGCAGATAGGGATAGATATAGGCATAGAGAAAGCAGCAGACTACACCAATCGACAGCGGCAGCGACTTAGACGCCTACAGAAACGCTGACAGGGGCTGCGACGCCGACTGAGGCAGATAGGGGTAGATATAGGAATAGAGAAGGCAGCAGAGCCCCCAATCGCCAGCGGCAGCGACTGAGACGCCTACAGAGACGCTGACAGAGGCTGCGAAGCCTACTGAGACTCCGACTGAGGCAGATAGAGGTAGATATAGGCACAGAGAAGGCAGCAGACCCCTAATCGACAGCGGCAGCGACTGAGACGCCTACAGAGACGCTGACAGAGGCTGCGACGCCGACTGAGGCGCCGACTGACTCAGATAGGGGTAGATATAGTCATAGAGAAGGCAGCAGACCCCCCAATCGACAGCGGCAGCGACTGAGACGCCTACAGAGACGCTGACAGAGGCTGTGACGCCAACTGAGACGCCGACTGAGGCAGACAGGAGTAGATATAGGCATAGAGAAGGCAGCAGACCCCCCAATCAACAGCGGCACCGACTGCGACGCCTACAGAGACACTGACAGAGGCTGCGACGCCGACTGAGACGCCGACTGAGGCAGATAGGGGTAGATATAGGCATAGAGAAGACACCAGACGCGTCAATCGATGGCGGCATCGACTGAGACGCCTATAGAGACGCTGACAGAGGCTGCTACGCTAACTGCGACGCCGACTAAGGCAGTTAGGGGTAGATATAGGCATAGAGAGGGCAACAGACCCCCAATCGACAGCGGCAGCGACTGAGACGCCTACAGAGACGTTGACAGAGGCTGCGACGCCGCTTGAGGCGCTGACTGAGGCAGATTAGGGTAGTTATAGGCATAGAGATGGCACCAGACGCGCCAATCAATGGCGGCATCGACTGAGACGCCTACAGAGACGCTGACAAAGGCTGCTACGCTAACTGCGATGCCGACTAAGGCAGTTAGTGGTAGATATAGGCATAGAGAGGGCAACAGACCCCCCAATCGACAGCGGCAGCGACTGAGACGTCTACAGAGACGCTGACAGAGGCTGCAACTCCAACTGGGACGCCGAATGAGGCAGATAGGGGTAGATATAGGCATAGAGCAGATCCACCAATCGACAGCGGCAATAACTGCGATGCCTACAGAGACGCTGACAGAGGCTGTGACGCCAACTGAGACTCCGACTGAGGCAGATAGGAGTAGATATAGGCATAGAGAAGGCAGCAGACCCCCCCCAATCGACAGCGGCTGCGGCTGAGACGCCTACAGAAACGCTGACAGGGGCTGCGACGCCGACTGAGGCAGATAGTGGTAGATATAAGCATAGAGAAGGCAGCAGACCACCGTATCGACAGTGGCAGCGACTGAGACGCCTACAGAAACGCTGACAGGGGCTGCGACGCCGACTGAGGCAGATAGGGGTAGATATAGGCATAGAGAAAGCAGCAGACCCCCCAATCGACAGCGGCAGCGACTGAGACGCCTACAGAGACGCTGACAGAGGCTGCGAAGCCTACTGAGACTCCGACTGAGGCAGATAGAGGTAGATATAGGCACAGAGAAGGCAGCAGACCCCCTAATCGACAGCGGCAGCGACTGAGACGCCTACAGAGACGCTGACAGAGGCTGTGACGCCAACTGAGACGCCTACTGAGGCAGATAGGAGTAGATATAGGCATAGAGAAGGCAGCAGACCCCCCCAATCGACAGCGGCTGCGGCTGAGACGCCTACAGAGACGGTGACAGAGGCTGCGAAGCCGACTGAGACTCCGACTGAGGCAGATAGGGGTAGATATAGGCACAGAGAAGGCAGCAGACCCCTAATCGACAGCGGCAGCGACTGAGACGCCTACAGAGACGCTGACAGAGGCTGCGAAGCCGACTGAGGCAGATAGGGGTAGATATAGGCATAGAGAAGGCAGCAGACCACCCCAATCGACAGCAGCTGCGACTGCGACGCCTACAGATATACTGACAGAGGCTGCGATGCCGACTGAGGCAGATAGGGGTAGATGTAGGCATAGAGATGGCAGCAGACCCCCCCAATCGACAGCGGCAGCAACTGAGACGCCTTCAGAGACGCTGACAGAGGCTGCGACGACGACTGACACGTCGACTGAGGCAGATAGGGGTACATATAGGCATAGAGAAGGCAGCAGACCCCCCAATCGACAGCGGCAGCGACTGAGATGCCTACAGAGACACTGACAGTGGCTGCGACGCCGACTGAAGCAGATAGGGGTAGATATAGGCATAGAAAAGACAGCAGACCACCCCAATCGACAGCGGCAGCGACTGAGACGCCTACAGAGACGCTGACAGAGACTGCGACGACGACTGAGACGTAGACTAAGGCAGATAGGGGCACATATAGGCCGAGAAAAGGCAGCAGTCCCCCCAATCGACAGCGGCAGCGACTGAGACGCCTACAGAGACGCTGACAGAGGCTGTGACGCCACCTGACACGCCGACTGAGGCAGATAGGAGTAGATATAGGCATAGAGAAGGCAGCAGACCCCCCCAATCGACAGCGGCTGCGGCTGAGACGCCTACAGAAACGCTGACAGGGGTTGCGACGCCGACTGAGGCAGATAGTGGTAGATATAAGCATAGAGAAGGCAGCAGGCCACCCCAATCTACAGCGGCAGCGACTGAGACACCTACAGAAACGCTGACAGGGGCTGCGACGCCGACTGAGGCAGATAGGGGTAGATATAGGCATAGAGAAGGCAGCAGACCCCCCAATCGACAGCGGCAGCGACTGAGACGCCTACAGAGACGCTGAAAGAGGCTGCGTAGCCTACTGAGACTCCGACTGAGGCAGATAGAGGTAGATATAGGCACAGAGAAGGCAGCAGACCCCTAATCGACAGCGGCAGCCACTGAGACGCCTACAGAGAAGTTGACAGAGGCTGCGAAGCCTACTGAGACTCCGACTGAGGCAGATAGAGGTAGATATAGGCCGAGCAAAGGCAGCAGTCGCCCCAATCGACAGCGGCAGCGACTGAGACGCCTACAGAGACGCTGACAGAGGCTGTGACGCCAACTGAGACGCCGACTGAGGCAGATAGGGGTAGATATAGGCATAGAGAAGGCAGCAGACCCCCCAATCGACAGCGGCAGCAACTGAGACGCCTTCAGAGACGCTGACAGAGGCTGCGACGCCAACTCAGACGCCAACTGAGGCAGATAGGGGTAGATATAAGCATAGAGAAGGCAGCAGACCCCGGTATCGACAGCGGCAGCGATTGAGACGCCTACAGAGATACTGACAGTGGCTGCGACGCCGGCTGAAGCAGATAGGGGTAGATATAGGCATAGAAAAGGCAGCAGACCACCCCAATCGACAGCGGCAGCGACTGAGACGCCTACAGAGACGCTGACAGAAACTGCGACGACGACTGAGACGTAGACTAAGGCAGATAGGGGCATATATAGGCCGAGAAAAGGCAGCAGTCCCCCCAATCGACAGCGGCAGCGACTGAGACGCCTACAGAGACGCTGACAGAGGCTGTGACGCCAACTGAGACGCCGACTGAGGCAGATAGGGGTAGATATAGGCATAGAGAAGGCAGCAGACCCCCCAATCGACAGCGGATGCGGCTGAGACGCCTACAGAAACGCTGACAGGGGTTGCGACGCCGACTGAGGCAGCTAGTGGTAGATATAAGCATAGAGAAGGCAGCACACCACCGTATCGACAGCGGCAGCCATTGAGACGCCTACAAAGATACTGACAGAAGCTGCGACGCCGACTGAGGCAGATAGGGGTAGATATAGGCATAGAGAAAGCAGCAGACCACCCCAATCGACAGCGGCAGCGACTTAGACGCCTACAGAGACGCTGACAGAGGCTGCGAGGCCTACTGAGACTCCGACTGAGGCAGATAGATGTAGATATAGGCACAGAGAAGGAAGCAGACCCCCTAATCGACAGCGGCAGCGACTGAGACGCCTACAGACACGCTGACAGAGGCTGCGACGCCGACTGAGGCGCCGACTGACTCAGATAGGGGTAGATATAGTCATAGAAAAGGCAGCAGACCACCCCAATCGACAGCTGCAGCGACTGAGACGCCTACAGAGACGCTGACAGAGGCTGCGACGACGACTGAGACATCGACTGAGGCAGATAGGGGTACATATAGGCATAGAGAAGGCAGCAGACCCCCCAATCGACAGCGGCAGCGACTGAGACGCCTACAGAGACGCTGACAGATGCTGCGACGCCGACTGAGGCAGATAGGGGTAGATATAGGCATAGAGAAGGCAGCAGACCCCCCAATCGACAGCGGCAGCGACTAAGTGGTCTATTGAGACGCTGACAGAGGCTGCGAAGCCGACTGAGATTCCGAATGACGCAGATAGGGGTAGATATAGGCACAGAGAAGGCAGCAGACCCCTAATCGACAGCGGCAGCGACTGAGACGCCTACAGAGACGCTGACAGAGGCTGCGACGCTGACTGCGACGCCGACACAGGCAGATATAGGTAGATAATGGCACAGAGAAGGCAGCAGACCCCTAATCGAAGGCGGCAGCGAGTGAGACGCCTACAGAGACGCTGAAAGAGGCTGCGACGCCGACTGAGGCAGATCGGGGCAGATATAGGCACAGAGAAGGCAGCAGACCCCCGAATCGACAGCGGCAGCGACTGAGATGCCTACAGAGACGCTGAAGGAGGCTGCGACGCCGACTGAGACGCCGACTGAGCAGATAGGGGTAGATATAAGCATAGAGAAGGTAGCAGACCCCCGTATCGACAGCGGCATCGACTGAGACGCCTACTGAGACGCTGACAGAGGCTGCGACGCCGACTGAGACGCCGACTGAGGCAGATAGAAGTAGATATTGGCATAGAGAAGGCAGCAGACCCCCCAATCGACAGCAGGAGAGACATAGACGCCTACAGAGACGCTGACAGAGGCTGCGACGCCGACTGAGGGAGATAGGACTAAATATAGGCATAGAGAAGGCAGCAGAATCCCAGTCGATAGCGGCAGCGACTGAGTCGCCTACAGAGACGCTGGCAGAGGCTGCGACGCCGACTGAGGCAGATAGGGGCAAATATAGGCATAGAGAAGGCAGCAGACCCCCAGTCGACAGCGGCAGCGATTGAGACGCCTACAGAGAAACTGACAGAGGCTGCGACGCCGACTGAGACAGATAGGGGTAGATATAGGCATAGAGATGACAGCAGACCCCCCAATCGACAGCGGCAGCGACTGAGACGCCTGCAGAGTCGCTGACAGATGCTGCGACGCCGACTGAGACGCCGACTGAGCAGATAGGGCTAGATATAAGCATAGAGAAGGTAGAAGACCCCCGTATCGACAGCGGCATCGACTGAGACGCCTACTGAAACGCTGACAGAGGCTGCGACGCCGACTGAGGCAGATAGGGGTATATATAGGCATAGAGATGGCAGCAGACCCCCCAATCGACAGCGGCAGCGACTGAGACGCCTGCAGAGTCGCTGACAGATGCTGCGACGCCGACTGAGACGCCGACTGAGGCATATAGGGGTAGATATAAGCATAGAAAAGGCAGCAGACCCCCGTATCGACAGTGGCAGCGATTGAGACGCCTACAGAGATACTGACAGAGGCTGCGACGCCGATTGAGGCAGATAGGGGTAGATTTAGGCATGGAGAAGGCAGCAGACCACCCCAATCGTCAGCGGCAGCGACTGAGACGCCTACAGAGAAGCTGACAGAAGCTGCGACGACGACTGAGACGTCGATTGAGGCAGATAGGGGTAGATATAGGCATAGAGAAGGCAGCAGACCCCCCAATCCACAGCGGCAGCGACTGAGACGCCTACAGAGACGCTGACAGAGGCTGCGATGCGAACTGAGACGCCGATTGAGGCAGATAGGGGTAGATATAGGCATAGAGAAGGCAGCAGACCCCCCAATCAACAGCGGCAGCGACTGAGATGCCTACAGAGATACTGACAGAGGCTGCGACGCCGACTGAGACGCCGACTGAGACAGATAGGGGTAGATATAGGCATAGAGAAGGCAGCAGACCCGCCAATCGACAGCGGCATCGACTGAGACTTACTGAGACGCTGACAGAGGCTGCGACGGCGACTGAGGCAGATAGGGGTAGATATAGACATAGAGAAGGCAGCAAACCCCCACATCGACAGCGCCAACAACTGAGACGCCTACAGAGACGCTGACAGAGGCTGCGGCGCCGACTGAGGCAGATAGGGGTAGATATAGGCATAGAGATGGCAGCAGACCCACCAATCGACAGCGGCAACAATTGCGATGCCTACAGAGACGCTGACAGAGGCTGCGACGCCAACTGGGACGCCGCCTCAGGCAGATAGGGGTAGATATAGGCATAGAGAAGGCAGCAGACCCACCAATCGACAGCGGCAGCGACTGAGACGCCTACAGAGACGCTGACAGAGGCTGCGACGCCGACTGACACGCCGACTGAGGCAGATAGAAGTAGATATTGGCATAGAGAAGGCAGCAGACCCCCCAATCGACAGCGGCAGCGAATGAGACGCCTACAGAGACGGTGACAGAAGCTGCGAAGCCGACTGAGTCTCCGACTGAGACAGATAGGGGTAGATATAGGCGTAGAGAGGCAGCAGATCCCCCAATCGACAGCGGCAGCGACTGAGACGCCTTCAGAGACGCTGAGAGAGACTGCGACGCCGACTGAGGCAGATAGGGGTAGATATAGGCATAGAGAAGGCAGCAGACCACCCCAATCGACAGCAGCTGCGACTGAGACGCCTACAGATATACTGATAGAGGCTGCGATGCCGACTGAGGCAGATAGGGGTAGATGTAGGCATAGAGATGGCAGCAGACCCCCCCAATCGACAGCGGCAGAAACTGAGACGCCTTCAGAGACGCTGACAGAGGCTGCGACGACGACTGACACGTCGACTGAGGCAGATAGTGGTACATATAGGCATAGAGAAGGCAGCAGACCCCCCAATCGATAGCGGCAGCGACTGAGATGCCTACAGAGACGCTGACAGAGGCTGCGATGCCGACTGAGGCAGATAGTGGTAGATATAAGCATAGAGAAGGCAGCAGACCACCCCAATCGACAGCGGCAGCGACTGAGACGCCTACAGAGACGCTGACAGAGACTGCGACGACGACTGAGACGTCGACTAAGGCAGATAGGGGCACATATAGGCCGAGAAAAGGCAGCAGTCCCCCCAATTGACAGCGGCAGCGACTGGGACGCCTACAGAGACGCTGACAGAGGCTCTGACGCCAACTGAGACGCCGACTGAGGCAGATAGGAGTAGATATAGGCATAGAGAAGGCAGCAGACCCCCCCAATCGACAGCGGCTGCGGCTGAGACGCCTACAGAAACGCTGACAGGGGTTGCGACGCCGACTGAGGCAGATAGTGGTAGATATAAGCATAAAGAAGGCAGCAGACCACCGTATCGACAGCGGCAGCGATTGAGACGCCTACAGATATACTGACAGAGGCTGCGACGCCGACTGAGGCAGATAGGGGTAGATATAGGCATAGAGAAAGCAGCAGACCACCCCAATCGACAGCGGCAGCGACTGAGACGCCTACAGAAACGCTGACAGGGGCTGCGACGCCGACTGAGGCAGATAGGGGTAGATATAGGCATAAAGAAGGCAGTAGACCCCCCAATCGCCAGCGGCAGCGACTGAGACGGCTACAGAGACGCTGACAGAGGCTGCGACGCCGACTGAGGCGCCGACTGACTCAGATAGGGGTAGATATAGTCATAGAAAAGGCAGCAGACCACCCCAATCGACAGCTGCAGCGACTGAGACGCCTACAGAAATGCTGACAGAGGCTGCGACGACGACTCAGACGTCGACTGAGGCAGATAGGGGTACATATAGGCATAGAGAAGGCAGCAGACCCCCCAATCGACAGCGGCAGCGACTGAGACGCCTACAGAGACGCTGAAAGAGGCTGTGACGCCAACTGAGACGCCGACTGAGGCAGATAGGCGTATATATAGGTATAGAGAAGGCAGCAGACCCCCCCCCAATCAACAGCGGCACCGACTGCGACGCCTACAGAGACACTGACAGAGGCTGCGACGCCGACTGAGGCAGATAGGGGTAGATATAGGCATAGAGAAGACACCAGACGCGCCAGTCGATGGCGGCATCGACTGAGACGCCTACAGAGACGCTGACAGAAGCTGCTACGCTAACTGCGACGCCGACTAAGGCAGTTAGGGGTAGATATAGGCATAGAGAGGGCAACAGACCCCCCCAATCGACAGCGGCAGCGACTGAGACACCTACAGAGACGTTGACAGAGGCTGCGACGCCGCTTGAGGCGCTGACTGAGGCAGATAGGGGTAGATATAGGCATAGAGATGGCACCAGACGCGCCAATCAATGGCGGCATCGACTGAGACGCCTACAGAGACGCTGACAAAGGCTGCTACGCTAACTGCGATGCCGACTAAGGCAGTTAGGGGTAGATATAGGCATAGAGAGGGCAACAGACCCCCCAATCGACAGCGGCTGCGACTGAGACGCCTACAGAAACGCTGACAGGGGCTGCGACGCCGACTGAGGCAGATAGGGGTAGATATAGGCATAGAGAAGGCAGCAGACCCCCCAATCGACAGCGGCAGCGACTGAGACGCCTACAGAGACGCTGACAGAGGCTGCGAAGCCTACTGAGACTCCGACTGAGGCAGATAGAGGTAGATATAGGCGCAGAGAAGGCAGCAGACCCCCTAATCTATAGCGGCAGCCACTGAGACGCCTACAGAGAAGTTGACAGAGGCTCCGACGCCGACTGAGACGCCGACTGATTCAGATAGGGGTAGATATAGGCATAGAGAAGGCAGCAGACCCCCAGTCTACAGCGGCAGCGATTGAGACGCCTACAGAAATACTGACAGAGGCTGCGACGCCGACTGGGGCAGATAAAGGTAGATGTAGACATAGAGATGGCAGCAGACCCCCCCGAATCGACAGCGGCAGCGACTGAGACGCCTACAGAGACGCTGACAGAGGTTGCGACGCCAACTCAGACGCCAACTGAGCCAGATAGGGGTAGATATAAGCATAGAGAAGGCAGCAGACCCCGGTATCGACAGCGGCAGCGATTGAGACGCCTACAGATATACTGACAGAGGCTGCGACGCCGGCTGAAGCAGAAAGGGGTAGATATAGGCATAGAAAAGGCAGCATTCCACCCCAATCGACAGCGGCAGCGACTGAGACGCATACAGAGACGCTGACAGAGGCTGCGACGACGACTGAGACGTCGACTAAGGCAGATAGGGGCACATATAGGCCGAGAAAAGGCAGCAGACCCCCCAATCGACAGCGGCAGCGACTGAGACGCCTACAGAGACGCTGACAAAGGCTGCTACGCTAATTGCGACGCCGACTAAGGCAGTTAGTGGTAGATATAGGCATAGAGAGGGCAACAGACCCCCCAATCGACAGCGGCTGCGACTGAGACGCCTACAGAAACGCTGACAGGGGATGCGACGCCGACTGAGGCAGATTGGGGTAGATATAGGCATAGAGAAGGCAGCAGACCCCCCAATCGACAGCGGCAGCGACTGCGACGCCTACAGAGACGCTGAATGAGGCTGCGAAGCCTACTTAGACTCCGACTGAGGCAGATAGAGGTAGATATAGGCACAGAGAAGGCAGCAGACCCCCTAATCGACAGCGGCAGCCACTGAGACGCCTACAGAGAAGTTGACAGAGGCTGCGAAGCCTACTGAGACTCCGACTGAGGCAGATAGAGGTAGATATAGGCCGAGAAAAGGCAGCAGTCCCCCCAATCGACGCCTACAGAGACGCTGACAGAGGCTGTGACGCCAACTGAGACGCCGACTGAGGCAGATAGGGGTAGATATAGGCATAGAGAAGGCAGCAGACCCCCCAATCGACAGCGGCAGCAACTGAGACGCCTTCAGAGACGCTGACAGAGGCTGCGACGCCAACTGAGGCAGATAGGGGTAGATATAAGCATAGAGAAGGCAGCAGACCCCGGTATCGACAGCGGCAGCGATTGAGACGCCTACAGAGATACTGACAGTGGCTGCGACGCCGGCTGAAGCAGATAGGGGTAGATATAGGCATAGAAAAGGCAGCAGACCACCCCAATCAACAGCGGCAGCGACTGAGACGCCTACAGAGACGCTGACAGAGACTGCGACGACGACTGAGACGTAGACTATGGCAGATAGGGGCACATATAGGCCGAGAAAAGGCAGCAGTCCCCCCAATCGACAGCGGCAGCGACTGAGACGCCTACAGATACGCTGACAGAGGCTGTGACGCCAACTGAGACGCCGACTGAGGCAGATAGGAGTAGATATAGGCATAGAGAAGGCAGCAGACCCCCCCAATCGACAGCGGCTGCGGCTGAGACGCCTACAGAATCGCTGACAGGGGTTGCGACGCCGACTGAGGCAGATAGTGGTAGATATAAGCATAGAGAAGGCAGCAGACCATCGTATCGACAGCGGCAGCGATTGAGACGCCTACAAAGATACTGACAGAGGCTGCGACGCCGACTGAGGCAGATAGGGATAGATATAGGCATAGAGAAAGCAGCAGACTACACCAATCGACAGCGGCAGCGACTTAGACGCCTACAGAAACGCTGACAGGGGCTGCGACGCCGACTGAGGCAGATAGGGGTAGATATAGGAATAGAGAAGGCAGCAGAGCCCCCAATCGCCAGCGGCAGCGACTGAGACGCCTACAGAGACGCTGACAGAGGCTGCGAAGCCTACTATGACTCCGACTGAGGCAGATAGAGGTAGATATAGGCACAGAGAAGGCAGCAGACCCCTAATCGACAGCGGCAGCGACTGAGACGCCTACAGAGACGCTGACAGAGGCTGCGACGCCGACTGAGGCGCCGACTGACTCAGATAGGGGTAGATATAGGCATAGAGAAGGCAGCAGACCCCCCAATCGACAGCGGCAGCGACTGAGACGCCTACAGAGACGCTGACAGAGGCTGCGACATCAACTGAGACGCCGACTGAGGCAGACAGGAGTAGATATAGGCATAGAGAAGGCAGCAGACCCCCCAATCAACAGCGGCACCGACTGCGACGCCTACAGAGACACTGACAGAGGCTGCGACGCCGACTGAGACGCCGACAGAGGCAGATAGGGGTAGATATAGGCATAGAGAAGACACCAGACGCGTCAATCGATGGCGGCATCGACTGAGACGCCTATAGAGACGCTGACAGAGGCTGCTACGCTAACTGCGACGCCGACTAAGGCAGTTAGGGGTAGATATAGGCATAGAGAGGGCAACAGACCCCCAATCGACAGCGGCAGCGACTGAGACGCCTACAGAGACGTTGACAGAGGCTGCGACGCCGCTTGAGGCGCTGACTGAGGCAGATTAGGGTAGTTATAGGCATAGAGATGGCACCAGACGCGCCAATCAATGGCGGCATCGACTGAGACGCCTACAGAGACGCTGACAAAAGCTGCTACGCTAATTGCGACGCCGACTAAGGCAGTTAGTGGTAGATATAGGCATAGAGAGGGCAACAGACCCCCCAATCGACAGCGGCAGCGACTGAGACGTCTACAGAGACGCTGACAGAGGCTGCAACTCCAACTGGGACGCCGAATGAGGCAGATAGGGGTAGATATAGGCATAGAGCAGATCCACCAATCGACAGCGGCAATAACTGCGATGCCTACAGAGACGCTGACAGAGGCTGTGACGCCAACTGAGACTCCGACTGAGGCAGATAGGAGTAGATATAGGCATAGAGAAGGCAGCAGACCCCCCCCAATCGACAGCTACAGCGACTGAGACGCCTACAGAAACGCTGACAGGGGCTGCGACGCCGACTGAGGCAGATAGTGGTAGATATAAGCATAGAGAAGGCAGCAGACCACCGTATCGACAGTGGCAGCGACTGAGACGCCTACAGAAACGCTGACAGGGGCTGCGACGCCGACTGAGGCAGATAGGGGTAGATATAGGCATAGAGAAAGCAGCAGACCCCCCAATCGACAGCGGCAGCGACTGAGACGCCTACAGAGACGCTGACAGAGGCTGCGAAGCCTACTGAGACTCCGACTGAGGCAGATAGAGGTAGATATAGGCACAGAGAAGGCAGCAGACCCCCTAATCGACAGCGGCAGCGACTGAGACGCCTACAGAGACGCTGACAGAGGCTGTGACGCCAACTGAGACGCCTACTGAGGCAGATAGGAGTAGATATAGGCATAGAGAAGGCAGCAGACCCCCCAATCGACAGCGGCTGCGGCTGAGACGCCTACAGAGACGGTGACAGAGGCTGCGAAGCCGACTGAGACTCCGACTGAGGCAGATAGGGGTAGATATAGGCACAGAGAAGGCAGCAGACCCCTAATCGACAGCGGCAGCGACTGAGACGCCTACAGAGACGCTGACAGAGGCTGCGAAGCCGACTGAGGCAGATAGGGGTAGATATAGGCATAGAGAAGGCAGCAGACCACCCCAATCGACAGCAGCTGCGACTGCGACGCCTACAGATATACTGACAGAGGCTGCGATGCCGACTGAGGCAGATAGGGGTAGATGTAGGCATAGAGATGGCAGCAGACCCCCCCAATCGACAGCGGCAGCAACTGAGACGCCTTCAGAGACGCTGACAGAGGCTGCGACGACGACTGACACGTCGACTGAGGCAGATAGGGGTACATATAGGCATAGAGAAGGCAGCAGACCCCCCAATCGACAGCGGCAGCGACTGAGATGCCTACAGAGACACTGACAGTGGCTGCGACGCCGACTGAAGCAGATAGGGGTAGATATAGGCATAGAAAAGACAGCAGACCACCCCAATCGACAGCGGCAGCGACTGAGACGCCTACAGAGACGCTGACAGAGACTGCGACGACGACTGAGACGTAGACTAAGGCAGATAGGGGCACATATAGGCCGAGAAAAGTCAGCAGTCCCCCCAATCGACAGCGGCAGCGACTGAGACGCCTACAGAGACGCTGACAGAGGCTGTGACGCCACCTGACACGCCGACTGAGGCAGATAGGAGTAGATATAGGCATAGAGAAGGCAGCAGACCCCCCCAATCGACAGCGGCTGCGGCTGAGACGCCTACAGAAACGCTGACAGGGGTTGCGACGCCGACTGAGGCAGATAGTGGTAGATATAAGCATAGAGAAGGCAGCAGGCCACCCCAATCTACAGCGGCAGCGACTGAGACACCTACAGAAACGCTGACAGGGGCTGCGACGCCGACTGAGGCAGAT
The DNA here is from genome assembly GCA_920105625.2 of Clusia tigrina. Classification (NCBI taxonomy): domain Eukaryota; kingdom Metazoa; phylum Arthropoda; class Insecta; order Diptera; family Clusiidae; genus Clusia; species Clusia tigrina. The sequence continues at coordinate 76,397 of CAKKTE020000469.1, forward strand.
AGGGGTAAATATAGGCATAGAGAAGGCAGCAGACCCCCCAATCGACAGCGGCAGCGACTGAGACGCCTACAGAGACGCTGAAAGAGGCTGCGTAGCCTACTGAGACTCCGACTGAGGCAGATAGAGGTAGATATAGGCACAGAGAAGGCAGCAGACCCCTAATCGACAGCGGCAGCCACTGAGACGCCTACAGAGAAGTTGACAGAGGCTGCGAAGCCTACTGAGACTCCGACTGAGGCAGATAGAGGTAGATATAGGCGGAGAAAAGGCAGCAGTCGCCCCAATCGACAGCGGCAGCGACTGAGACGCCTACAGATACGCTGACAGAGGCTGTGACGCCAACTGAGACGCCGACTGAGGCAGATAGGGGTAGATATAGGCATAGAGAAGGCAGCAGACCCCCCAATCGACAGCGGCAGCAACTGAGACGCCTTCAGAGACGCTGACAGAGGCTGCGACGCCAACTCAGACGCCAACTGAGGCAGATAGGGGTAGATATAAGCATAGAGAAGGCAGCAGACCCCGGTATCGACAGCGGCAGCGATTGAGACGCCTACAGAGATACTGACAGTGGCTGCGACGCCGGCTGAAGCAGATAGGGGTAGATATAGGCATAGAAAAGGCAGCAGACCACCCCAATCGACAGCGGCAGCGACTGAGACGCCTACAGAGACGCTGACAGAAACTGCGACGACGACTGAGACGTAGACTAAGGCAGATAGGGGCATATATAGGCCGAGAAAAGGCAGCAGTCCCCCCAATCGACAGCGGCAGCGACTGAGACGCCTACAGAGACGCTGACAGAGGCTGTGACGCCAACTGAGACGCCGACTGAGGCAGATAGGAGTAGATATAGGCATAGAGAAGGCAGCAGACCCCCCAATCGACAGCGGATGCGGCTGAGACGCCTACAGAAACGCTGACAGGGGTTGCGACGCCGACTGAGGCAGCTAGTGGTAGATATAAGCATAGAGAAGGCAGCACACCACCGTATCGACAGCGGCAGCCATTGAGACGCCTACAAAGATACTGACAGAAGCTGCGACGCCGACTGAGGCAGATAGGGGTAGATATAGGCATAGAGAAAGCAGCAGACCACCCCAATCGACAGCGGCAGCGACTTAGACGCCTACAGATACGCTGACAGAGGCTGCGAGGCCTACTGAGACTCCGACTGAGGCAGATAGATGTAGATATAGGCACAGAGAAGGAAGCAGACCCCCTAATCGACAGCGGCAGCGACTGAGACGCCTACAGATACGCTGACAGAGGCTGCGAGGCCTACTGAGACTCCGACTGAGGCAGATAGATGTAGATATAGGCACAGAGAAGGAAGCAGACCCCCTAATCGACAGCGGCAGCGACTGAGACGCCTACAGACACGCTGACAGAGGCTGCGACGCCGACTGAGGCGCCGACTGACTCAGATAGGGGTAGATATAGTCATAGAAAAGGCAGCAGACCACCCCAATCGACAGCTGCAGCGACTGAGACGCCTACAGAGACGCTGACAGAGGCTGCGACGACGACTGAGACATCGACTGAGGCAGATAGGGGTACATATAGGCATAGAGAAGGCAGCAGACCCCCCAATCGACAGCGGCAGCGACTGAGACGCCTACAGAGACGCTGACAGAGGCTGTGACGCCAACTGAGACGCCGACTGAGGCAGATAGGAGTAGATATAGGCATAGAGAAGGCAGCAGACCCCCCAATCAACAGCGGCACCGACTGCGACGCCTACAGAGACACTGACAGAGGCTGCGACGCCGACTGAGACGCCGACTGAGGCAGATTGGGGTAGATATAGGCACAGAGAAGGCAGCAGACCCCTAATCGACAGCGGCAACAATTGCGATGCCTACCGACACGCTGACAGAGGCTGCGACGCCAAAAGGGACGCCGATTGAGGCAGATAGGGGCAGATATATGCATAAAGAAGGCAGCAGACCCCCCAATCGACAGCGGCAGCGACTGAGACGCCTACAGAAACGCTGACAGGGGCTGCGACGCCGACTGAGGCAGATAGGGGTAGATATAGGCATAGAGAAGGCAGCAGACCCCCCAATCGACAGCGGCAGCGACTGAGACGCCTACAGAGACGCTGAATGAGGCTGCGAAGCCTACTGAGACTCCGACTGAGGCAGATAGAGGTAGATATAGGCACAGAGAAGGCAGCAGACCCCCTAATCGACAGCGGCAGCCACTGAGACGCCTACAGAGAAGTTGACAGAGGCTGCGAAGCCTACTGAGACTCCGACTGAGGCAGATAGAGGTAGATATAGGCCGAGAAAAGGCAGCAGTCCCCCCAATCGACAGCGGCAGCGACTGAGACGCCTACAGAGACGCTGACAGAGGCTGTGACGCCAACTGAGACGCCGACTGAGGCAGATAGGAGTAGATATAGGCATAGAGAAGGCAGCAGACCCCGGTATCGACAGCGGCAGCGATTGAGACGCCTACAGAGATACTGACAGTGGCTGCGACGCCGACTGAAGCAGATAGGGGTAGATATAGGCATAGAAAAGACAGCAGACCACCCCAATCGACAGCGGCAGCGACTGAGACGACTACAGAGACGCTGACAGAGACTGCGACGACGACTGAGACGTAGACTAAGGCAGATAGGGGCACATATAGGCCGAGAAAAGGCAGCAGTCCCCCCAATCGACAGCGGCAGCGACTGAGACGCCTACAGAGACGCTGACAGAGGCTGTGACGCCACCTGACACGCCGACTGAGGCAGATAGGAGTAGATATAGGCATAGAGAAGGCAGCAGACCCCCCCAATCGACAGCGGCTGCGGCTGAGACGCCTACAGAAACGCTGACAGGGGTTGCGACGCCGACTGAGGCAGATAGTGGTAGATATAAGCATAGAGAAGGCAGCAGGCTCCCGTATCGACAGCGGCAGCGATTGAGACGCCTACAAAGATACTGACAGAGGCTGTGACGCCAACTGAAACGCCGACTGAGGAATATAGGGGTAGATATAGGCACAGAGAAGGCAGCACACCCCCAATCGACAGCGGCAGCGAGATACCGACAGAGGCTGCGACGGTGACTGAGACGCCGACTGAGGCAGATAGGGGTAGATATAGGCACAGAGAAGGCAGCAGGCTCCCGTATCGACAGCGATTGAGACGCCTACAGAGATACTGACAGAGGCTGCGACGCCGACTGAGGCAGATAGCTGTAGATATCGGCATAGAGAAGGCAGCAGACCACACCAATCGACAGCGGCACCGACTGAGACGCCTACAGAGAAGCTGACAGAGGCTGCGACGCCAACTGAGATGCCGACTGAGGCAGATAGGAATAGATATCGTCATAGAGAAGGCAGCATACCCCCCCAATCAACAGCGGCAGCGACTGAGATGCCTACAGAGACGCTGACAGAGGCTGCGACGCCGACTGAGACGCCGACTGAGGCAGATAGGGGTAGATATAGGCATAGAGAATGCAGCAGACCCCACAATCGACAGCGGCAAGAACTGAGACGCCTACAGAGACGCTGACAAAGGCTGCGACGCCGACTGAGGCAGATATGGGTAAATATAGGCATAAAGAAGGCAGCAGACCGCCCAATCGACAGCGGCAGCGACTGAGACGTCTACAGAGACGCTGACAGAGGCTGCAACTCCAACTGGGACGCCGAATGAGGCAGATAGGGGTAGATATAGTCATAGAAAAGGCAGCAGACCACCCCAATCGACAGCTGCAGCGACTGAGACGCCTACAGAGACGCTGACAGAGGCTGCGACGACGACTGAGACGTCGACTGAGGCAGATAGGGGTACATATAGGCATAGAGAAGGCAGCAGACCCCCCCAATCGACAGCGGCAGCGACTGAGACGCCTACAGAGACGCTGACAGAGGCTGCTACGCTAACTGCGACGCCGACTAAGGCAGTTAGGGGTAGATATAGGCATAGAGAGGGCAACAGACCCCCCAATCGACAGCGGCTGCGCCTGAGACGCCTACAGAAACGCTGACAGGGGCTGCGACGCCGACTGAGGCAGATAGGGGTAGATATAGGCATAGAGAAGTCAGCAGACCCCCCAATCGACAGCGGCAGCGACTGAGACGCCTACAGAGACGCTGACAGAGGCTGTGAAGCCTACTGAGACTCCGACTGAGGCAGATAGAGGTAGATATAGGCACAGAGAAGGCAGCAGACCCCCTAATCGATAGCGGCAGCCACTGAGACGCCTACAGAGAAGTTGACAGAGGCTCCGACGCCGACTGAGACGCCGACTGATTCAGATAGGGGTAGATATAGGCATAGAGAAGGCAGCAGACCCCCAGTCGACAGCGGCACCGATTGAGACGCCTACAGAAATACTGACAGAGGCTGCGACGCCGACTGGGGCAGATAGGGGTAGATGTAGACATAGAGATGGCAGCAGACCCCCCAATCGACAGCGGCAGCGACTGAGACGCCTACAGAGACGCTGACAGAGGCTGCGACGCCAACTCAGACGCCAACTGAGGCAGATAGGGGTAGATATAAGCATAGAGAAGGCAGCAGACCCCCGTATCGACAGCGGCAGCATTTGAGACGCCTACAGAGATACTGACAGTGGCTGCGACGCCGGCTGAAGCAGATAGGGGTAGATATAGGCATAGAAAAGGCAGCAGACCACCCCAATCGACAGCGGCAGCGACTGAGACGCCTACAGAGACGCTGACAGAGACTGCGACGACGACTGAGACGTAGACTAAGGCAGATAGGGGCACATATAGGCCGAGAAAAGGCAGCAGTCCCCCCAATCGACAGCGGCAGCGACTGAGACGCCTACAGAGACGCTGACAGAGGCTGTGACGCCAACTGAGACGCCGACTGAGGCAGATAGGAGTAGATATAGGCATAGAGAAGGCAGCAGACCCCCCCAATCGACAGCGGCTGCGGCTGAGACGCCTACAGAAACGCTGACAGGGGCTGCGACGCCGACTGAGGCAGATAGTGGTAGATATAAGCATAGAGAAGGCAGCAGACCACCGTATCGACAGCGGCAGCGATTGAGACGCCTACAAAGATACTGACAGAGGCTGCGACGCCGACTGAGGCAGATAGGGGTAGATATAGGCATAGAGAAAGCAGCAGACCACACCAATCAACAGCGGCAGCGACTTAGACGCCTACAGAAACGCTGACAGGGGCTGCGACGCCGACTGAGGCAGATAGGTGTAGATATAGGCATAGAGAAGGCAGCAGACCCCCCAATCGCCAGCGGCAGCGACTGAGACGCCTACAGAGACGCTGACAGAGGCTGCGAAGCCTACTGAGACTCCGACTGAGGCAGATAGAGGTAGATATAGGCACAGAGAAGGCAGCAGACCCCTAATCGACAGCGGCAGCGACTGAGACGCCTACAGAGACGCTGACAGAGGCTGCGACGCCGACTGAGGCGCCGACTGACTCAGATAGGGGTAGATATAGTCATAGAGAAGGCAGCAGACCCCCAAATAACAGCGGCAGCGACTGAGACGCCTACAGAGACGCTGACAGAGGCTGTGACGCCGACTGAGGCAGATAGGAGTAGATATAGGCATAGAGAAGGCAGCAGACCCCGGTATCGACAGCGGCAGCGATTGAGACGCCTACAGAGATACTGACAGTGGCTGCGACGCCGACTGAAGCAGATAGGGGTAGATATAGGCATAGAAAAGACAGCAGACCACCCCAATCGACAGCGGCAGCGACTGAGACGCCTACAGAGACGCTGACAGAGACTGCGACGACGACTGAGACGTAGACTAAGGCAGATAGGGGCACATATAGGCCGAGAAAAGGCAGCAGTCCCCCCAATCGACAGCGGCAGCGACTGAGACGCCTACAGAGACGCTGACAGAGGCTGTGACGCCACCTGACACGCCGACTGAGGCAGATAGGAGTAGATATAGGCATAGAGAAGGCAGCAGACCCCCCCAATCGACAGCGGCTGCGGCTGAGACGCCTACAGAAACGCTGACAGGGGTTGCGACGCCGACTGAGGCAGATAGTGGTAGATATAAGCATAGAGAAGGCAGCAGGCTCCCGTATCGACAGCGGCAGCGATTGAGACGCCTACAAAGATACTGACAGAGGCTGTGACGCCAACTGAAACGCCGACTGAGGAATATAGGGGTAGATATAGGCACAGAGAAGGCAGCACACCCCCAATCGACAGCGGCAGCGAGATACCGACAGAGGCTGCGACGGTGACTGAGACGCCGACTGAGGCAGATAGGGGTAGATATAGGCACAGAGAAGGCAGCAGGCTCCCGTATCGACAGCGATTGAGACGCCTACAGAGATACTGACAGAGGCTGCGACGCCGACTGAGGCAGATAGCTGTAGATATCGGCATAGAGAAGGCAGCAGACCACACCAATCGACAGCGGCACCGACTGAGACGCCTACAGAGAAGCTGACAGAGGCTGCGACGCCAACTGAGATGCCGACTGAGGCAGATAGGAATAGATATCGTCATAGAGAAGGCAGCATACCCCCCCAATCAACAGCGGCAGCGACTGAGATGCCTACAGAGACGCTGACAGAGGCTGCGACGCCGACTGAGACGCCGACTGAGGCAGATAGGGGTAGATATAGGCATAGAGAATGCAGCAGACCCCACAATCGACAGCGGCAAGAACTGAGACGCCTGCAGAGACGCTGACAAAGGCTGCGACGCCGACTGAGGCAGATATGGGTAAATATAGGCATAAAGAAGGCAGCAGACCGCCCAATCGACAGCGGCAGCGACTGAGACGTCTACAGAGACGCTGACAGAGGCTGCAACTCCAACTGGGACGCCGAATGAGGCAGATAGGGGTAGATATAGTCATAGAAAAGGCAGCAGACCACCCCAATCGACAGCTGCAGCGACTGAGACGCCTACAGAGACGCTGACAGAGGCTGCGACGACGACTGAGACGTCGACTGAGGCAGATAGGGGTACATATAGGCATAGAGAAGGCAGCAGACCCCCCCAATCGACAGCGGCAGCGACTGAGACGCCTACAGAGACGCTGACAGAGGCTGCTACGCTAACTGCGACGCCGACTAAGGCAGTTAGGGGTAGATATAGGCATAGAGAGGGCAACAGACCCCCCAATCGACAGCGGCTGCGCCTGAGACGCCTACAGAAACGCTGACAGGGGCTGCGACGCCGACTGAGGCAGATAGGGGTAGATATAGGCATAGAGAAGGCAGCAGACCCCCCAATCGACAGCGGCAGCGACTGAGACGCCTACAGAGACGCTGACAGAGGCTGTGAAGCCTACTGAGACTCCGACTGAGGCAGATAGAGGTAGATATAGGCACAGAGAAGGCAGCAGACCCCCTAATCGATAGCGGCAGCCACTGAGACGCCTACAGAGAAGTTGACAGAGGCTCCGACGCCGACTGAGACGCCGACTGATTCAGATAGGGGTAGATATAGGCATAGAGAAGGCAGCAGACCCCCAGTCGACAGCGGCACCGATTGAGACGCCTACAGAAATACTGACAGAGGCTGCGACGCCGACTGGGGCAGATAGGGGTAGATGTAGACATAGAGATGGCAGCAGACCCCCCAATCGACAGCGGCAGCGACTGAGACGCCTACAGAGACGCTGACAGAGGCTGCGACGCCAACTCAGACGCCAACTGAGGCAGATAGGGGTAGATATAAGCATAGAGAAGGCAGCAGACCCCCGTATCGACAGCGGCAGCGTTTGAGACGCCTACAGAGATACTGATAGAGGCTGCGACGCCGGCTGAAGCAGATAGGGGTAGATATAGGCATAGAAAAGGCAGCAGACCACCCTAATCGACAGCTGCAGCGACTGAGACGCCTGCAGAGACGCTGACAGAGGCTGCGACGACGACTGAGACGTCGACTGAGGCAGATAGGGGTACAAATTGGCATAGAGAAGGCAGCAGACCCCGCAATCGACAGCGGCAGCGACTGAGACGCCTACAGAGACGCTGACAGAGGCTGTAACGCCAACTGAGACGCCGACTGAGGCAGATAGGAGTAGATATAGGCATAGAGAAGGCAGCAGACCCCCCAATCGACAGCGGCTGCGACTGAGACGCCTACAGAAACGCTGACAGGGGTTGCGACGCCGACTGAGGCAGATAGTGGTAGATATAAGCATAGAGAAGGCAGCAGACCACCGTATCGACAGCGGCAGCGACTGAGACGCCTGCAGAAACGCTGACAGGGGCTGCGACGCCAACTGAGGCAGATAGGTGTAGATATAGGCATAGAGAAAGCAGCAGACCCCCCAATCGACAGCGGCAGCGACTGAGACGCCTACAGAGACGCTGACAGAGGCTGCGAAGCCCACTGAGACTCCGACTGAGGCAGATAGGGGTAGATATAGGCACAGAGAAAGCAGCAGACCCCTAATCGACAGCGGCTGCGGCTGAGACGCCTACAGAGACGGTGACAGAGGCTGCAAAGCCGACTGAGACTCCGACTGAGGCAGATAGGGGTAGATATAGGCACAGAGAAGGCAGCAGACCCCTAATCGACAGCGGCAACACTTGCGATGCCTACCGACACGCTGACAGAGGCTGCGACGCCAACTGGGACGCCGATTGAGGCAGATAGGGGCAGATATAGGCATAAAGAAGGCAGCAGACCCCCCCCCAATCGACAGCGGCAGCGACTGAGACGCCTACAGAGACGGTGACAGAGGCTGCGAAGCCCACTGAGACTCCGACTGAGGCAGATAGGGGTAGATATAGGCACAGAGAAAGCAGCAGACCCCTAATCGACAGCGGCAGCGACTGAGACGCCTACAGAGACGCTGACAGAGGCTGCGAAGCCGACTGAGGCAGATAGGGGTAGATATAGGCATAGAGAAGGCAGCAGACCACCCCAATCGACAGCAGCTGCGACTGAGACGCCTACAGATATACTGACAGAGGCTGCGATGCCGACTGAGGCAGATAGTGGTAGATATAAGCATAGAGAAGGCAGCAGACCACCGTATCGACAGCGGCAGCGACTGAGACGCCTGCAGAAACGCTGACAGGGGCTGCGACGCCAACTGAGGCAGATAGGTGTAGATATAGGCATAGAGAAAGCAGCAGACCCCCCAATCGACAGCGGCAGCGACTGAGACGCCTACAGAGACGCTGACAGAGGCTGCGAAGCCCACTGAGACTCCGACTGTGGCAGATAGGAGTAGATATAGGCATAGAGAAGGCAGCAGACCCCCCCAATCGACAGCGGCTGCGGCTGAGACGCCTACAGAGACGGTGACAGAGGCTGCAAAGCCGACTGAGACTCCGACTGAGGCAGATAGGGGTAGATATAGGCACAGAGAAGGCAGCAGACCCCTAATCGACAGCGGCAACACTTGCGATGCCTACCGACACGCTGACAGAGGCTGCGACGCCAACTGGGACGCCGATTGAGGCAGATAGGGGCAGATATAGGCATAAAGAAGGCAGCAGACCCCCCCCCAATCGACAGCGGCAGCGACTGAGACGCCTACAGAGACGGTGACAGAGGCTGCGAAGCCCACTGAGACTCCGACTGAGGCAGATAGGGGTAGATATAGGCACAGAGAAGGCAGCAGACCCCTAATCGACAGCGGCAGCGACTGAGACGCCTACAGAGACGCTGACAGAGGCTGCGAAGCCGACTGAGGCAGATAGGGGTAGATATAGGCATAGAGAAGGCAGCAGACCACCCCAATCGACAGCAGCTGCGACTGAGACGCCTACAGATATACTGACAGAGGCTGCGATGCCGACTGAGGCAGATAGGGGTAGATGTAGGCATAGAGATGGCAGCAGACCCCCCCAATCGACAGCGGCAGCAACTGAGACGCCTTCAGAGACGCTGACAGAGGCTGCGACGACGACTGACACGTCGACTGAGGCAGATAGGGGTACATATAGGCATAGAGAAGGCAGCAGACCCCCCAATCGACAGCGGCAGCGACTGAGACGCCTACAGAGACGCTGACAGAGGCTGCGATGCCGACTGAGGCAGATAGTGGTAGATATAAGCATAGAGAAGGCAGCAGACCACCCCAATCGAAAGCGGCAGCGACTGAGACACCTACAGAAACGCTGACAGGGGCTGCGACGCCGACTTTGGCAGATAGGGGTAGATATAGGCATAGAGAAGGCAGCAGACCCCCCAATCGACAGCGGCAGCGACTGAGACGCCTACAGAGACGCTGAAAGAGGCTGCGAAGCCTACTGAGACTCCGACTGAGGCAGATAGAGGTAGATATAGGCATAGAGAAGGCAGCAGACCCCCCAATCGACAGCGGCAGCAACTGAGACGCCTTCAGAGACGCTGACAGAGGCTGCGACGCCAACTCAGACGCCAACTGAGGCAGATAGGGGTAGATATAAGCATAGAGAAGGCAGCAGACCCCGGTATCGACAGCGGCAGCGATTGAGACCCCTACAGAGACGCTGACAGAGGCTGTGACGCCAACTGAGACGCCGACTGAGGCAGATAGGGGTAGATATAGGCATAGAGAAGGCAGCAGACCCCCCAATCGACAGCGGCAGCCACTGAGACGCCTACAGAGAAGTTGACAGAGGCTGCGAAGCCTACTGAGACTCCGACTGAGGCAGATAGAGGTAGATATAGGCCGAGAAAAGGCAGCAGTCCCCCCAATCGACAGCGGCAGCGACTGAGACGCCTACAGAGACGCTGACAGAGGCTGTGACGCCAACTTAGACGCCGACTGAGGCAGATAGGGGTAGGTATAGGCATAGAGAAGGCAGCAGACCCCCCAATCGACAGCGGCAGCAACTGAGACCCCTTCAGAGACGCTGACAGAGGCTGCGACGCCAACTCAGACGCCAACTGAGGCAGATAGGGGTAGATATAAGCATAGAGAAGGCAGCAGACCCCGGTATCGACAGCGGCAGTGATTGAGACCCCTACAGAGATACTGACAGTGGCTGCGACGCCGGCTGAAGCAGATTGGGGTAGATATAGGCATAGAAAAGGCAGCAGACCACCCCAATCGACAGCGGCAGCGACTGAGACGCCTACAGAGACGCTGACAGAGACTGCGACGACGACTGAGACGTCGACTAAGGCTGATAGGGGCACATATAGGCCGAGAAAAGGCAGTAGTCCCCCCAATCGACAGCGGCAGCGACTGAGACGCTGACAGAGGCTGTGACGCCAACTGAGACGCCGACTGAGGCAGATAGGAGTAGATATAGGCATAGAGAAGGCAGCAGACCCCCCCAATCGACAGCGGCTGCGGCGGAGACGCCTACAGAAACGCTGACAGGGGTTGCGACGCCGACTAAGGCAGATAGTTTTAGATATAAGCATAGAGAAGGCAGCAGACCACCGTATCGACAGCGGCAGCGATTGAGACGTCTACAAAGATACTGACAGAGGCTGCGACGCCGACTGAGGCAGATAGGGGTAGATATAGGCATAGAGAAAGCAGCAGACCACCCCAATCGACAGCGGCAGCGACTTAGACGCCTAGAGAAACGCTGACAGGGGCTGCGACGCCGACTAAGGCAGATAGGGGTAGATATAGGCATAGAGAAGCCAGCAGACCCCCCAATCGCCAGCGGCAGCGACTGAGACGCCTACAGAGACGCTGACAGAGGCTGCGAAGCCTACTGAGACTCCGACTGAGGCAGATAGAGGTAGATATAGGTACAGAGAAGGCAGCAGACCCCCTAATCGACAGCGGCAGCGACTGAGACGCCTACAGAGACGCTGACAGAGCCTGCGACGCCGACTGAGGCGCCGACTGACTCAGATAGGGGTAGATATAGTCATAGAAAAGGCAGCAGACCACCCCAATCGACAGCTGCAACGATTGAGACGCCTACAGAGACGCTGACAGAGGCTGCGACGACGACTGAGACGTCGACTGCTTCAGATAGGGGTACATATAGGCATAGAGAAGGCAGCAGACCCCCCCAATCGACAGCGGCAGCGACTGAGACGCCTACAGAGACGCTGACAGAGGCTGTGACGCTAACTGAGACGCCGACTGAGGCAGATAGGAGTAGATATAGGCATACAGAAGGCAGCAGACCCCCCAATCAACAGCGGCACCGACTGCGACGCCTACAGAGACACTGATAGAGGCTGCGACGCCGACTGAGACGCCGACTGAGGCAGATAGGGGTAGATAGGGGTAGATATAGGCATAGAGAAGACACCAGACGCGCCAATCGATGGCGGCATCGACTGAGACGCCTACAGAGACGCTGACAGAGGCTGCTACGCTAACTGCGACGCCGACTAAGGCAGTTAGGGGTAGATATAGGCATAGAGAGGGCACCAGACGCGCCAATCAATGGCGGCATCGACTGAGACGCCTACAGAGACGCTGACAAAAGCTGCTACGCTAATTGCGACGCCGACTAAGGCAGTTAGTGGTAGATATAGGCATAGAGAGGGCAACAGACCCCCCAATCGACAGCGGCTGCGACTGAGACGCCTACAGAAACGCTGACAGGGGCTGCGACGCCGACTGAGGCAGATAGGGGTAGATATAGGCATAGAGAAGGCAGCAGACCCCCCAATCGACAGCGGCAGCGACTGAGACGCCTACAGAAACGCTGACAGGGGTGGCGACGCCGACTGAGTCAGATAGTGGTAGATATAAGCATAGAGAAGGCAGCAGACCACCGTATCGACAGCGGCAGCGATTGAGACGCCTACAGAGATACTGACAGAGGCTGCGACGCCGACTGAGGCAGATAGGGGTAGATATAGGCATAGAAAAAGCAGCAGACCACCCCAATCGACAGCGGCAGCGACTGAGACGCCTACAGAAACGCTGACAGCGGCTGCGACGCCTACTGAGGCAGATAGGGGTAGATATAGGCATAGAGAAGGCAGCAGACCTCCCAATCGACAGCGGCAGCGACTGAGACGCCTACAGAGACGCTGACAGAGGCTGCGAAGCCTACTGAGACTCCGACTGAGTCAGATAGAGGTAGATATAGGCACAGAGAAGGCAGCAGACCCCCTAATCGACAGCGGCAGCGACTGAGACGCCTACAGAGACGCTGACAGAGGCTGCGACGCCGACTGAGGCGCCGACTGACTCAGATAGGGGTAGATATAGTCATAGAAAAGGCAGCAGACCACCCCAATCAACAGCGGCACCGACTGCGACGCCTACAGAGACACTGACAGAGGCTGCGACGCCGACTGAGACGCCGACTGAGGCAGATAGGGGTAGATATAGGCATAGAGAAGACACCAGACGCGCCAATCGATGGCGGCATCGACTGAGACGCCTACAGAGACGCTGACAGAGGCTGCTACGCTAACTGCGACGCCGACTAAGGCAGTTAGGGGTAGATATAGGCATAGAGAGGGCAACAGACCCCCCAATCGACAGCGGCTGCGACTGAGACGCCTATAGAAACGCTAACAAGGGCTGCGACGCCGACTGAGGCAGATAGGGGTAGATATAGGCATAGAGAAGTCAGCAGACCCCCCAATCGACAGCGGCAGCGACTGAGACGCCTACAGAGACGCTGACAGAGGCTGCGAAGCCTACTGAGACTCCGACTGAGGCAGATAGAGGTAGATATAGGCACAGAGAAGGCAGCAGACCCCCTAATCGATAGCGGCAGCCACTGAGACGCCTACAGAGAAGTTGACAGAGGCTCCGACGCCGACTGAGACGCCGACTGATTCAGATAGGGGTAGATATAGGCATAGAGAAGGCAGCAGACCCCCAGTCGACAGCGGCAGCGATTGAGACGCCTACAGAAATACTGACAGAGGCTGCGACGCCGACTGGGGCAGATAGGGGTAGATGTAGACATAGAGATGGCAGCAGACCCCCCCAATCGACAGCGGCAGCGACTGAGACGCCTACAGAGACGCTGACAGAGGCTGCGACGCCAACTCAGACGCCAACTGAGGCAGATAGGGGTAGATATAAGCATAGAGAAGGCAGCAGACCCCGGTATCGACAGCGGCAGCGATTGAGACGCCTACAGATATACTGACAGAGGCTGCGACGCCGGCTGAAGCAGATAGGGGTAGATATAGGCATAGAAAAGGCAGCAGACCACCCCAATCGACAGCGGCAGCGACTGAGACGCCTACAGAGACGCTGACAGAGGCTGCGACGACGCCTGAGACGTCGACTAAGGCAGATAGGGGCACATATAGGCCGAGAAAAGGCAGCAGACCCCCCAATCGACAGCGGCAGCGACTGAGACGCCTACAGAGATGCTGACAGAGGCTGCGGCGCCAACTCAGACGCCAACTGAGGCAGATAGAGGTAGATATAAGCATAGAGAAGGCAGCAGACCCCCGTATCGACAGCGGCAGCGTTTGAGACGCCTACAGAGATACTGATAGAGGCTGCGACGCCGGCTGAAGCAGATAGGGGTAGATATAGGCATAGAAAAGGCAGCAGACCACCCTAATCGGCAGCTGCAGCGACTGAGACGCCTGCAGAGACGCTGACAGAGGCTGCGACGACGACTGAGACGTCGACTGAGGCAGATAGGGGTACATATTGGCATAGAGAAGGCAGCAGACCCCCCAATCGACAGCGGCAGCGACTGAGACGCCTACAGAGACGCTGACAGAGGCTGTGACGCCAACTGAGGCAGATAGGAGTAGATATAGGCATAGAGAAGGCAGCAGACCCCCCAATCAACAGCGGCACCGACTGCGACGCCTACAGAGACGTTGACAGAGGCTGCGACGCCGCTTGAGGCGCTGACTGAGGCAGATAGGGGTAGTTATAGGCAAAGAGATGGCACCAGACGCGCCAATCAATGGCCGCATCGACTGAGACGCCTACAGAGACGCTGACAGAGGCTGCTACGCTAACTGCAACGCCGACTAAGGCAGTTAGGGGTAGATATAGGCATAGAGAGGGCAACAGACCCCCAATCGACAGCGGCAGCGACTGAGACGCCTACAGAGACGCTGACAGAGGCTGCAACTCCAACTGGGACGCCGAATGAGGCAGATAGGGGTAGATATAGGCATAGAGCAGATCCACCAATCGACAGCGGCAATAACTGCGATGCCTACAGAGACGCTGACAGAGGCTGTGACGCCAACTGAGACGCCGACTGAGGCAGATAGGAGTAGATATAGGCATAGAGAAGGCAGCAGACCCCCCAATCGACAGCGGCTGCGACTGAGACGCCTACAGAAACGCTGACAGGGGCTGCGACGCCGACTGAGGCAGATAGGGGTATAGAGAAGGCAGCAGACCCCCCAATCGACAGCTGCAGCGACTGCGACGCCTACAGAGACACTGACAGAGGCTACGACGCCGACTGAGGCAGATAGGGGCAGATATAGGCATAGAGAGGGCAACAGACCCCCCAATCGACAGCGGCAGCGACTGAGACGCCTACAGAGACGTTGACAGAGGCTGCGACGCCGCTTGAGGCGCTGACTGAGGCAGATAGGGGTGGATATAGGCATAGAGATGGCACCAGACGGGCCAATCGATGGCGGCATCGACTGAGACGCCTACAGAGACGCTGACAGAGGCTGCTACGCTAACTGCGACGTCGACTAAGGCAGTTAGGGGTAGATATAGGCATAGAGAGGGCAACAGACCCCCCAATCGAGAGCGGCTGCGACTGAGACGCCTACAGAAACGCTGACAGGGGCTGCGACGCCGACTGAGGCAGATAGGGGTAGATATAGGCATAGAGAAGGCAGCAAACCCCCCAATCGACAGCGGCAGCGACTGAAACGTCTACAGAGACGCTGACAGAGGCTGCGAAGCCTACTGAGACTCCGACTGAGGCAGATAGAGGTAGATATAGGCACAGAGAAAGCAGCAGACCCCCTAATCGACAGCGGCAGCCACAGAGACGCCTACAGAGAAGTTGACAGAGGCTGCGACGCCGACTGAGACGCCGACTGATTCAGATAGGGGTAGATATAGGCACAGAGAAGGCAGCAGGCTCCCGTATCGACAGCGATTGAGACGCCTACAGAGATACTGACAGAGGCTGCGACGCCGACTGAGGCAGATAGAGGTAGATATAGGCATAGAGAAAGCAGCAGACCACCCCAATCGACAGCGGCAGCGACTGAGACGCCTACAGAGGACGCTGACAGAGGGCTGCGACGCCGACTGAGGCGCCGACTGACTCAGATAGGGGTAGATACTGTCATAGAAAAGGCAGCAGACCACCCCAATCGACAGCTGCAGCGACTGAGACGCCTACAGAGACGCTGACAGAGGCTGCGACGACGACTGAGACGTCGACTGAGGCAGATAGGGGTACATATAGGCATAGAGAAGGCAGCAGACCCCCAATCGACAGCGGCAGCGACTGGAGACGCCTACAGAGGACGCCTGACAGAGGCTGTGACGCCGGCTGAAGCAGATAGGGGTAGATATAGGCATAGAAAAGGCAGCAGACCACCCCAATCGACAGCGGTAGCGACTGAGACGCCTACAGAAACGCTGACAGAGGCTGTGACGCCAACTGAAACGCCGACTGAGGAATATAGGGGTAGATATAGGCACAGAGAAGGTAGCACACCCCCAATCGACAGCGGCAGCGAGATACCGACAGAGGCTGCGACGGTGACTGAGACGCCGACTGAGGCAGATAGGGGTAGATATAGGCACAGAGGAGGCAGCAGGCTCCCGTATCGACAGCGATTGAGACGCCTACAGAGATACTGACAGAGGCTGCGACGCCGACTGAGGCAGATAGGTGTAGATATCGGCATAGAAAAGGCAGCAGACCACACCAATCGACAGCGGCAGCGAATGAGACGCCTACAGAGAAGCTGACAGAGGCTGCGACGCCAACTGAGATGCCGACTGAGGCAGATAGGAGTAGATATCGGCATAGAGAAGGCAGCATACCCCCCAATCAATAGCGACAGCGACTGAGATGCCTACAGACACGCTGACAGAGGCTGCGACGCCGACTGAGGCAGATAGGGGTAGATATAGGCATAGAGAATGCCGCAGACCCCACAATCGACAGCGGCAACAACTGAGACGCCTACAGAGACGCTGACAGAGGCTGCGACGCCGACTGAGGCAGATATGGGTAAATATAGGCATAAAGAAGGCAGCAGACCAGCCAATCGACAGCGGCAGCGACTGAGACGTCTACAGAGACGCTGACAGAGGCTGCAACTCCAACTGGGACGCCGAATGAGGCAGATAGGGGTAGATATAGGCATAGAGCAGACCCACCAATCGACAGCGGCAATAACTGCGACGCCTACAGAGACGCTGACAGAGGCTGCTACGCTAACTGCAACGCCGACTAAGGCAGTTAGGGGTAGATATAGGCATAGAGAGGGCAACAGACCCCCCAATCGACAGCGGCAGCGACTGAGACGCCTACAGAGACGCTGACAGAGGCTGCGACGCCAACTCAGACGCCGAATGAGGCAGATAGGGGTAGATATAGGCATAGAGCAGATCCACCAATCGACAGCGGCAATAACTGCGATGCCTACAGAGGACGCTGACAGAGGCTGTGACGCCAACTGAGACGCCCGACTGAGGCAGATAGGAGTAGATATAGGCATAGAGAAGGCAGCAGACCCCCCAATCGACAGCGGCTGCGACTGAGACGCCTACAGAAACGCTGACAGGGGCTGCGACGCCGACTGAGGCAGATAGGGGTATAGAGAAGGCAGCAGACCCCCCAATCGACAGCTGCAGCGACTGCGACGCCTACAGAGACACTGACAGAGGCTACGACGCCGACTGAGACGCCGACTGAGGCAGATAGGGGTAGATATAGGCATAGAGAGGGCAACAGACCCCCCAATCGACAGCGGCAGCGACTGAGACGCCTACAGAGACGTTGACAGAGGCTGCGACGCCGCTTGAGGCGCTTGACTGAGGCAGATAGGGGTGGATATAGGCATAGAGATGGGCACCAGACGGGCCAATCGATGGCGGCATCGACTGAGCCGCCTACAGAGACGCTGACAGTGGCTGCTACGCTAACTGCGACGTCGACTAAGGCAGTTAGGGGTAGATATAGGCATAGAGAGGGCAACAGACCCCCCAATCGAGAGCGGCTGCGACTGAGACGCCTACAGAAACGCTGACAGGGGCTGCGACGCCGACTGAGGCAGATAGGGGTAGATATAGGCATAGAGAAGGCAGCAAACCCCCAATCGACAGCGGCAGCGACTGAAACGTCTACAGAGACGCTGACAGAGGCTGCGAAGCCTACTGAGACTCCGACTGAGGCAGATAGAGGTAGATATAGGCACAGAGAAAGCAGCAGATCCCCCCAATCGACAGCGGCAGCCACAGAGACGCCTACAGAGAAGTTGACAGAGGCTGCGACGCCGACTGAGACGCCGACTGATTCAGATAGGGGTAGATATAGGCACAGAGAAGGCAGCAGGCTCCCGTATCGACAGCGATTGAGACGCCTACAGAGATACTGACAGAGGCTGCGACGCCGACTGAGGCAAATAGAGGTAGATATAGGCATAGAGAAAGCAGCAGACCACCCCAATCGACAGCGGCAGCGACTGAGACGCCTACAGAGACGCTGACAGAGGCTGCGACGCCGACTGAGGCGCCGACTGACTCAGATAGGGGTAGATATAGTCATAGAAAAGGCAGCAGACCACCCCAATCGACAGCTGCAGCGACTGAGACGCCACAGAGACGCTGACAGAGGCTACGACGACGACTGAGACGTCGACTGAGGTAGATAGGGGTACATATAGGCATAGAGAAGGCAGCAGACCCCCCAATCGACAGCGGCAGCGACTGAGACGCCTACAGAGACGCTGACAGAGGCTGTGACGCCGGCTGAAGCAGATAGGGGTAGATATAGGCATAGAAAAGGCAGCAGACCACCCCAATCGACAGCGGTAGCGACTGAGACGCCTACAGAAACGCTGACAGAGGCTGTGACGCCAACTGAAACGCCGACTGAGGAATATAGGGGTAGATATAGGCACAGAGAAGGTAGCACACCCCCAATCGACAGCGGCAGCGAGATACCGACAGAGGCTGCGACGGTGACTGAGACGCCGACTGAGGCAGATAGGGGTAGATATAGGCACAGAGAAGGCAGCAGGCTCCCGTATCGACAGCGATTGAGACGCCTACAGAGATACTGACAGAGGCTGCGACGCCGACTGAGGCAGATAGGTGTAGATATCGGCATAGAAAAGGCAGCAGACCACACCAATCGACAGCGGCAGCGAATGAGACGCCTACAGAGAAGCTGACAGAGGCTGCGACGCCAACTGAGATGCCGACTGAGGCAGATAGGAGTAGATATCGGCATAGAGAAGGCAGCATACCCCCCCAATCAATAGCGACAGCGACTGAGATGCCTACAGACACGCTGACAGAGGCTGCGACGCCGACTGAGGCAGATAGGGGTAGATATAGGCATAGAGAATGCAGCAGACCCCACAATCGACAGCGGCAACAACTGAGACGCCTACAGAGACGCTGACAGAGGCTGCGACGCCGACTGAGGCAGATATGGGTAAATATAGGCATAAAGAAGGCAGCAGACCAGCCAATCGACAGCGGCAGCGACTGAGACGTCTACAGAGACGCTGACAGAGGCTGCAACTCCAACTGGGGACGCCCGAATGAGGCAGATAGGGGTAGATATAGGCATAGAGCAGACCCACCAATCGAAAGCGGCAATAACTGCGACGCCTACAGAGACGCTGACAGAGGCTGCGACGCCGACTGAGGCGCCGACTGACTCAGATAGGGGTAGATATCGGCATAGAGAAGGCAGCATACCCCCCCAATCAATAGCGACAGCGACTGAGATGCCTACAGACACGCTGACAGAGGCTGCGACGACGACTGAGACGTCGACTGAGGCAGATAGGGGTACATATAGGCATAGAGAAGGCAGCAGACCCCCCAATCGACAGCGGCAGCGACTGCGACGCCTACAGAGAAGCTGACAGAGGCTGCGACGCCAACTGAGATGCCGACTGAGGCAGATAGGAGTAGATATCGGCATAGAGAAGGCAGCATACCCCCCCAATCAATAGCGACAGCGACTGAGATGCCTACAGACACGCTGACAGAGGCTGCGACGACGACTGAGACGTCGACTGAGGCAGATAGGGGTACATATAGGCATAGAGAAGGCAGCAGACCCCCCAATCAACAGCGGCACCGACTGCGACGCCTACAGAGACACTGACAGAGGCTGCGACGCCGACTGAGACGCCGACTGAGGCAGATAGGGGTAGATATAGGCATAGAGAAGACACCAGACGCGCCAATCGATGGCGGCATCGACTGAGACGCCAACAGAGACGCTGACAGAGGCTGCTACGCTAACTGTGACGCCGACTAAGGCAGTTAGGGGTAGATATAGGCATAGAGAGGGCAGCAGACCCCCAGTCGACAGCGGCAGCGATTGAGACGCCTACAGAAATACTGACAGAGGCTGCGACGCCGACTGGGGCAGATAGGGGTAGATGTAGACATAGAGATGGCAGCAGACCCCCCCCAATCGACAGCGGCAGCGACTGAGAAGCCTACAGAGACGCTGACAGAGGCTGCGACGCCAACTCAGACGCCAACTCAGGCAGATAGGGGTAGATATAAGCATAGAGAAGGCAGCAGACCCCGGTATCGACAGCGGCAGCGATTGAGACGCCTACAGATATACTGACAGAGGCTGCGACGCCGGCTGAAGCAGATAGGGGTAGATATAGGCATAGAAAAGGCAGCAGACCACCCCAATCGACAGCTGCAGCGACTGAGACGCCTACAGAGACGCTGACAGAGGCTACGACGACGACTGAGACGTCGACTAAGGCAGATAGGGGCACATATAGGCCGAGAAAAGGCAGCAGACCCCCCAATCGACAGCGGCAGTGAGATACCGACAGAGGCTGCGACGGTGACTGAGACGCCGACTGAGGCAGATAGGGGTAGATATAGGCACAGAGAAGGCAGCAGGCTCCCGTATCGACAGCGATTGAGACGCCTACAGAGATACTGACAGAGGCTGCGACGCCGACTGAGGCAGATAGGGGTAGATAAAGGCATAGAGAAAGCAGCAGACCACCCCAATCGACAGCGGCAGCGACTGAGACGCCTACAGAAACGCTGACAGGGGCTGCGACGCCGACTGAGGCAGATAGGGGTAGATATAGGCATAGGGAAGGCAGCAGACCCCCCAATCGACAGCGGCAGCGACTGAGACGCCTACAGAGACGCTGACAGAGGCTGCGAAGCCTACTGAGACTCCGACTGAGGCAGATAGAGGTAGATATAGGCACAGAGAAGGCAGCAGACCCCCTAATCGACAGCGGCGGCGACTGAGACGCCTACAGAGACGCTGACAGAGGCTGCGACGCCGACTGAGGCGCCGACTGACTCAGATAGGGGTAGATATAGTCATAGAAAAGGCAGCAGACCACCCCAATCGACATTTGCAGCGACTGAGACGCCTACAGAGACGCTGACAGAGGCTGCGACGACGACTGAGACGTCGACTGAGGCAGATAGGGGTACATATAGGCATAGAGAAGCCAGCAAACCCCCCAATCGACAGCGGCAGCGACTGAGACGCCTACAGAGACGCTGACAGAGGCTGTGACGCCGGCTGAAGCAGATAGGGGTAGATATAGGCATAGAAAAGGCAGCAGACCACCCCAATCAACAGCGGTAGCGACTGAGACGCCTACAGAAACGCTGACAGAGGCTGTGACGCCAACTGAAACGCCGACTGAGGAATATAGGGGTAGATATAGGCACAGAGAAGGCAGCACACCCCCAATCGACAGCGGCAGCGAGATACCGACAGAGGCTGCGACGGTGACTGAGACGCCGACTGAGGCAGATAGGGGTAGATATAGGCACAGAGAAGGCAGCAGGCTCCCGTATCGACAGCGATTGAGACGCCTACAGAGATACTGACAGAGGCTGCGACGCCGACTGAGGCAGATAGCTGTAGATATCGGCATAGAGAAGGCAGCAGACCACACCAATCGACAGCGGCAGCGACTGAGACGCCTACAGAGAAGCTGACAGAGGCTGCGACGCCAACTGAGATGCCGACTGAGGCAGATAGGAATAGATATCGTCATAGAGAAGGCAGCATACCCCCCCAATCAACAGCGGCAGCGACTGAGATGCCTACAGAGACGCTGACAGAGGCTGCGACGCCGACTGAGATGCCTACTGAGGCAGATAGGGGTAGATATAGGCATAGAGAATGCAGCAGACCCCACAATCGACAGCGGCAAGAACTGAGACGCCTACAGAGACGCTGACAGAGGCTGCGACGCCGACTGAGGCAGATATGGGTAAATATAGGCATAAAGAAGGCAGCAGACCGCCCAATCGACAGCGGCAGCGACTGAGACGTCTACAGAGACGCTGACAGAGGCTGCAACTCCAACTGGGACGCCGAATGAGGCAGATAGGGGTAGATATAGTCATAGAAAAGGCAGCAGACCACCCCAATCGACAGCTGCAGCGACTGAGACGCCTACAGAGACGCTGACAGAGGCTGCGACGACGACTGAGACGTCGACTGAGGCAGATAGGGGTACATATAGGCATAGAGAAGGCAGCAGACCCCCCAATCGACGCTGGCAGCGACTGAGACGCCTACAGAGACGCTGACAGAGGCTATGACGCCAACTGAGACGCCGACTGAGGCAGATAGGAGTAGATATAGGCATAGAGAAGGCAGCAGACCCCCTAATCAACAGCGGCAGCGACTGAGACGCCTACAGAGACGCTGACAGAGGCTGCGACGACGACTGACACGTCGACTGAGGCAGATAGAGGTACATATAGGCATAGAGAAGGCAGCAGACCCCCCAATCGACAGCGGCAGCGACTGAGACGCCTACAGAGACGCTGACAGAGGCTGCGATGCCGACTGAGGCAGATAGTGGTAGATATAAGCATAGAGAAGGCAGCAGACCACCCCAATCGACAGCGGCAGCGACTGAGACACCTACAGAAACGCTGACAGGGGCTGCGACGCCGACTGAGGCAGATAGGGGTAGATATAGGCATAGAGAAGGCAGCAGACCCCCCAATCGACAGCGGCAGCGACTGAGACGCCTACAGAGACGCTGAAAGAGGCTGCGAAGCCTACTGAGACTCCGACTGAGGCACATAGAGGTAGATATAGGCACAGAGAAGGCAGCAGACCCCCTAATCGACAGCGGCAGCCACTGAGACGCCTACAGAGAAGTTGACAGAGGCTGCGAAGCCTACTGAGACTCCGACTGAGGCAGATAGAGGTAGATATAGGCCGAGAAAAGGCAGCAGTCCCCCCAATCGACAGCGGCAGCGACTGAGACGCCTACAGAGACGCTGACAGAGGCTGTGACGCCAACTGAGACACCGACTGAGGCAGATAGGGGTAGATATAGGCATAGAGAAGGCAGCAGACCCCCCAATCGACAGCGGCAGCAACTGAGACGCCTTCAGAGACGCTGACAGAGGCTGCGACGCCAACTCAGACGCCAACTGAGGCAGATAGGGGTAGATATAAGCATAGAGAAGGCAGCAGACCCCGGTATCGACAGCGGCAGCGATTGAGACGCCTACAGAGATACTGAGACTGGCTGCGACGCCGGCTGAAGCAGATAGGGGTAGATATAGGGATAGAAAAGGCAGCAGACCACCCCAATCGACAGCGGCAGCGACTGAGACGCCTACAGAGACGCTGACAGAGACTGCGACGACGACTGAGACGTCGACTAAGGCAGATAGGGCACATATAGGCCGAGAAAAGGCAGTAGTCCCCCCAATCGACAGCGACAGCGACTGAGACGCCTACAGAGACGCTGACAGAGGCTGTGACGCCAACTGAGACGCCGACTGAGGCAGATAGGAGTAGATATAGGCACAGAGAAGGCAACAGACCCTCCAATCGACAGCGGCTGCGGCTGAGGCGCCTACAGAAACGCTGACAGGGGTTGCGACGCCGACTGAGGCAGATAGTTTTAGATATAAGCATAGAGAAGGCAGCAGACCACCGTATCGACAGCGGCAGCGATTGAGACGCCTACAAAAATACTGACAGAGGCTGCGACGCCGACTGAGGCAGATATGGGTAGATATAGGCATAGAGAAAGCAGCAGACCACCCCAATCGACAACGGCAGCGACTTAGACGCCTACAGAAACGCTGACAGGGGCTGCGACGCCGACTGAGGCAGATAGGGGTAGATATAGGCATAGAGAAGGCAGCAGACCCCCCAATCGCCAGCGGCAGCGACTGAGACGCCTACAGAGACGCTGACAGAGGCTGCGAAGCCTACTGAGACTCCGACTGAGGCAGATAGAGGTAGATATAGGTACAGAGAAAGCAGCAGACCCCCTAATCGACAGCGGCAGCGACTGAGACGCCTACAGAGAAGTTGACAGAGGCTGCGAAGCCTACTGAGACTCCGACTGAGGCAGATAGAGGTAGATATAGGCCGAGAAAAGGCAGCAGTCCCCCCAATCGACAGCGGCAGCGACTGAGACCGCCTACAGAGACGCTGACAGAGGCTGCGACGCAACTGAGACGCCGACTGAGGCAGATAGGGGTAGATATAGGCATAGAGAAGGCAGCAGACCCCCCCCAATCGACAGCGGCAGCAACTGAGACGCCTGCAGAGACGCTGACAGAGGCTGCGACGCCAACTGAGACGCCAACTGAGGCAGATAGGGGTAGATATAAGCATAGAGGAAGGCAGCAGACCCCGTATCGACAGCGGCAGCGATTGAGACGCCTACAGAGATACTGAGAGTGGCTGCGACGCCGGCTGAAGCAGATAGGGGTAGATATAGGGATAGAAAAGGCAGCAGACCACCCCAATCGACAGCGGCAGCGACTGAGACGCCTACAGAGACGCTGACAGAGACTGCGACGACGACTGAGACGTCGACTAAGGCAGATAGGGGCACATATAGGCCGAGAAAAGGCAGTAGTCCCCCCAATCGACAGCGACAGCGACTGAGACGCCTACAGAGACGCTGACAGAGGCTGTGACGCCAACTGAGACGCCGACTGAGGCAGATAGGAGTAGATATAGGCACAGAGAAGGCAACAGACCCCCCAATCGACAGCGGCTGCGGCTGAGGCGCCTACAGAAACGCTGACAGGGGTTGCGACGCCGACTGAGGCAAATAGTTTTAGATATAAGCATAGAGAAGGCAGCAGACCACCGTATCGACAGCGGCAGCGATTGAGACGCCTACAAAAATACTGACAGAGGCTGCGACGCCGACTGAGGCAGATATGGTAGATATAGGCATAGAGAAAGCAGCAGACCACCCCAATCGACAACGGCAGCGACTTAGACGCCTACAGAAACGCTGACAGGGGCTGCGACGCCGACTGAGGCAGATAGGGGCATAGAGAAGGCAGCAGACCCCCCAATCGCCAGCGGCAGCGACTGAGACGCCTACAGAGACGCTGACAGAGGCTGCGAAGCCTACTGAGACTCCGACTGAGGCAGATAGAGGTAGATATAGGTACAGAGAAAGCAGCAGACCCCCTAATCGACAGCGGCAGCGACTGAGACGCCTACAGAGACGCTGACAGAGCTTGCGACGCCGACTGAGGCGCCGACTGACTCAGATAGGGGTAGATATAGTCATAGAAAAGGCAGCAGACCACCCCAATCGACAGCTGCAGCGACTGAGACGCCTACAGAGACGCTGACAGAGGCTGCGACGACGACTGAGACGTCGACTGCGGCAGATAGGGGTACATATAGGCATAGAGAAGGCAGCAGACCCCCCAATCGACAGCGGCAGCGACTGAGACGCCTACAGAGACGTTGATAGAGGCTGTGACGCCAACTGAGACGCCGACTGAGGCAGATAGGAGTAGATATAGGCATACAGAAGGCAGCAGACCCCCCAATCAACAGCGGCACCGACTGCGACGCCTACAGAGACACTGATAGAGGCTGCGACGCCGACTGAGACGCCGACTGAGGCAGATAGGGGTAGATAGGGGTAGATATAGGCTTAGAGAAGACACCAGACGCGCCAATCGATGGCGGCATCGACTGAGACGCCTACAGAGACGCTGACAGAGGCTGCTACGCTAACTGCGACGCCGACTAAGGCAGTTAGGGGTAGATATAGGCA
>CAKKTE020000470.1:0-2500 GCA_920105625.2 Clusia tigrina
TTTTACTGAGGCGGTACATCTCTCAAATAATAACGGAGGTGTGCTAATTATAAGTCCCACCTAGGTGTGCTAATTATAAGTGGCAACAAGGTGTGCTAATTATATGTCCACTTTGGTGTGCTATTTATATGTCCAACCTAGGTGTGCTAATTATAAGTCCCATTTGGGTGTGTGTCAATTTAAAGTGAGAAATCCACAAATTTTTTCGCTTTGAATGTTTTAATTAATTTACACAACTAACTTGGAATCAATCTAGACAATTTTGTTGGAATTAATTTGGACAGTTTTTGTGGAAATTTCAAAATTCTAACGTTGCTATTTCTTCTGAGTGTGCTAATTATAAGTCCCAACTAGGTGTGTATGTTACTTAAATATGAGAAATCTATACATTTACTCGACCTGAATGGCAAAAAAGTGGTGGTCCGGTAGTTGGGTGAGACCCGCCAATTATGGAAATAAACTTTAAAATTCATTTAAACAATATTTTTGTAAATTTAAAAATTTTCCATACAAAAAAACTAAGATAAGATGTTACCGCCAAGAAATCTATATAGTTGGTCGACCTGAATGGCAAAAAGTGGTGGTTTGGTAGTTGAGTGGGGCCCTCCAAGTAATGATATAAAGTTAAATATCAATTAAAACAATATTTTTGTAAATTGAAAAATTTTTCATACAAAAAAACTAAGATAAGATGT
This sequence comes from Clusia tigrina, assembly GCA_920105625.2. Classification (NCBI taxonomy): domain Eukaryota; kingdom Metazoa; phylum Arthropoda; class Insecta; order Diptera; family Clusiidae; genus Clusia; species Clusia tigrina. The sequence continues at coordinate 696 of CAKKTE020000470.1, forward strand.
TACCGCCAAGAAATCTATATAGTTGGTCGACCTGAATGGCAAAAAGTGGTGGTTTGGTAGTTGAGTGGGGCCCTCCAACTAATGATATGAACTTAAATATTAATTAAAACAATATTTGGTAAATTGAAAAATTTTCCATACAAAAAAACTAAGATAAGATGTTACCGCCAAGAAATCTATATAGTTGGTCGACCTGAATGGCAAAAAGTGGTGGTTTGGTAGTTGAGTGGGGCCCTCCAAGTAATGATGTGAAGTTAAATATCAATTAAAACAATATTTTTGTAAATTGAAAAATTTTTCATACAAAAAAACTAAGATAAGATGTTACCGCCAAGAAATCTATGTAGTTGGTCGACCTGAATGGCAAAATGTTGAAATCCGATGTTGAGTGGGGCCCAACAACACCAAAAACAACAAGCAAAAAATTCTACTTTGAACATCAAAAAGTGGTAGTTTTTAGTTGAGTGAGGCCCAACAACCATACTAAAAAACTAAAAATAAGCGAAAAATTCTACTTTGAACATCAAAAAAAGTGGTAGTTTTTAGTTGAGTGAGGCCCAACAACCATACTAAAAAACTAAAAATAAGCGAAAAATTCTACTTTGAACATGAAAAAAAGGTGGTTGTTTTTAGTTGAGTGAGGCCCAACAACCATACTAAATACTAAAAACAAGCGAAATTTAATATATGAAGTCGACATTTGAAATGCAAAATATGTGCTTGTTTCTTAGTTGAGTGAGGCCCAAGAACACAATACTATAAAAATAAGCGAAATTAATATATGAATGTCGACATTTGAAAATGCAAAAAATGTGCTTTTTCTTAGTTGAGTGAGGCCCAAGAACACAATACTATAAAATAAGCGAAATTAATATATGAATGTCGACATTTGAAATGCAAAAAATGTGCTTTTTCTTAGTTGAGTGAGGCCCAAGAACACAATACTATAAAATAAGCGAAATTAATATATGAATGTCGACATTTGAAAATGCCAAATATGTGCTTGTTTCTTAGTTGAGTGAGGCCCAACAGCCATACTAAAAAAACTAAAAATAAGCGAAAAATTCTACTTTGAACATGAAAAGGTGGTTGTTTTTAGTTGAGTGAGGCCCAAGAACACAATACTATAAAATAAGCGAAATTTAATATATGAAGTCGACATTTGAAATGCAAAATATGTGCTTGTTTCTTAGTTGAGGTGAGGCCCAAGAACACAATACTATAAAATAAGCGAAATTAATATATGATGAATGTCGACATTTGAAATCCAAAATATGTGCTTGTTTCTTAGTTGTTGAGTGAGGCCCAACCAATATCAAAGACAAAAAGAGAAATATATGAAATTCGAACTGAATATTGCAAAAAGTGGTTGTGGTTTATAGTTGAGTTAGGCCCAACATATCAACTAATTAAAAACAGAACTGAATGAAGAAAATCTATATGTGATTTGCAAAAAGTGAAATATATAAATATAATATGGTAACAAAAATATTTCGTTTATGAAATGAAGAAATGTTGTGTGTTTGTGGGCAGCAGCCAACAAACAATTAAAATATATGGTTTTTATATGAGAAAGAAAAAGTATTATTATATTATTATATATAATAAAAAAGAGATTATAGTAGTTTTATATATATATATATATATATATATATATATATAATATATATATTTACTCTATAATCATAAACAAAAATTTGATTATATGATTTTTTGGGCACGAATGTGTGGTGTTGGCCGCGCCAATTATTGTTGAAAATGTTCATAGTTTTTATTTTAAAAATGTTGAATTTTTCAAATATTCA
>CAKKTE020000470.1:22500-25000 GCA_920105625.2 Clusia tigrina
TTTGGACAGTTTTTGTGTAAATTCAAAATTCTATAGTTGCTATTTCATCTGGGTGTGCTAATTATAAGTCCCACCTAGGTGTGCTAATTATAAGTCCCACCTAGGTGTGCTAATTACATGTCCCACCTAGGTGTGCTAATTATAAGTCCAACCTAGGTGTGCTAATTATAAGTCCCATTTGGGTGTGTGTCAATTTAAAGTGAGAAATCTACAAATTTTTTCGATACCAATGTTTTAATTAATTTACACAACTAACTTGGAATTAATCTAGACAATTTTGTTGGAATTAATTTGGACAGTTTTTTCAATTCAAGGACATAACCAGGTGGGGAGTTCGACTGAGGCGGTACATCTCTCAAATAATAACGGAGGTGTGCTAATTATAAATCCATTTGGGTGTGCTATTTATAAGTCCACTTGGGTGTGCTAATTATAAGTCCCAACAAGGTGTGCTAATTATAAGTCACATATCCAGGTGGGGAGTTTGACTGAGGCGCAGTACATATCCAATTGGGAAGTTTTTACTGAGGCGGTACATCTCTCAAATAATAACGGAGGTGTGCTAATTATAAGTCCCACCTAGGTGTGCTAATTATAAGTGGCAACAAGGTGTGCTAATTATATGTCCACTTTGGTGTGCTATTTATATGTCCAACCTAGGTGTGCTAATTATAAGTCCCATTTGGGTGTGTGTCAATTTAAAGTGAGAAATCCACAAATTTTTTCGCTTTGAATGTTTTAATTAATTTACACAACTAACTTGGAATCAATCTAGACAATTTTGTTGGAATTAATTTGGACAGTTTTTGTGGAAATTTCAAATTTCTAACGTTGCCTCATTTCTTCTGAGTGTGCTAATTATAAGTCCCAACTAGGTGTGTATGTTACTTAAATATGAGAAATCTATACATTTACTCGACCTGAATGGCAAAAAGTGGTGGTCCGGTAGTTGGGTGAGACCCGCCCAATTATGGAAATAAACTTTAAAATTCATTTAAACAATATTTTGTAAATTTAAAAATTTTCCATACAAAAAAACTAAGATAAGATGTTACCGCCAAGAAATCTATATAGTTGGTCGACCTGAATGGCAAAAAGTGGTGGTTTGTAGTTGAGTGGGGCCCTCCAAATTAATGATATAAAGTTAAATATCAATTAAAACAATATTTTTGTAAATTGAAAAATTTTTCATACAAAAAAACTAAGATAAGATGTTACCGCCAAGAAATCTATATAGTTGGTCGACCTGAATGGCAAAAAGTGGTGGTTTGGTAGTTGAGTGGGGCCCTCCAACTAATGATATGAACTTAAATATTAATTAAAACAATATTTAGGTAAATTGAAAAATTTTCCATACAAAAAAAACTAAGATAAGATGTTACCGCCAAGAAATCTATATAGTTGGTCGACCTGAATGGCAAAAAGTGGTGTGGGTTTGTAGTTGAGTGGGGCCCTCCAAGTAATGATGTGAAGTTAAATATCAATTAAAACAATATTTTGTAAATTGAAAAATTTTTCATACAAAAAACTAAGATAAGATGTTACCGCCAAGAAATCTATGTAGTTGGTCGACCTGAATGGCAAAATGTTGAAATCCGATGTTGAGTGGGGCCCAACAACACCAAAAACAACAAGCAAAAAATTCTACTTTGAACATCAAAAAGTGGTAGTTTTTAGTTGAGTGAGGCCCAACAACCATACTAAAAAACTAAAAATAAGCGAAAAATTCTACTTTGAACATCAAAAAAAGTGGTAGTTTTTAGTTGAGTGAGGCCCAACAACCATACAAAAAAACTAAAAATAAGCGAAAAATTCTACTTTGAAAATGAAAAAAAAGGTGGTTGTTTTTAGTTGAGTGAGGACCAACAACCATACTAAATACTAAAAACAAGCGAAATTTTAGTATATGAAGTCGACATTTGAAATGCAAAATATGTGCTTGTTTCTTAGTTGAGTGAGGCCCAAGAACACAATACTATAAAATAAGCGAAATTAATATATGAATGTCGACATTTGAAAATGCAAAAATGTGCTTTTTCTTAGTTGAGTGAGGCCCAAGAACACAATACTATAAAATAAGCGAAATTAATATATGAATGTCGACATTTGAAAATGCAAAAAATGTGCTTTTTCTTAGTTGAGTGAGGCCCAAGAACACAATACTATAAAATAAGCGAAATTAATATATGAATGTCGACATTTGAAAATGCCAAATATGTGCTTGTTTCTTAGTTGAGTGAGGCCCAACAGCCATACTAAAAAAACTAAAAATAAGCGAAAAATTCTACTTTGAACATGAAAAGGTGGTTGTTGTTTATAGTTGAGTGAGGCCCAAGAACACAATACTATAAAATAAGCGAAATTTAATATATGAAGTCGACATTTGAAATGCAAAATATGTGCTTGTTTCTTAGTTGAGGTGAGGCCCAAGAACACAATACTAATAAAATAAGCGAAATTAATATATGATGAATGTCGACATTTGAAATCCAAAATATGT
>CAKKTE020000470.1:27500-30356 GCA_920105625.2 Clusia tigrina
AGCCATACCTGTTGGTTTGTCCCATTATAAGGACACTAGCTTCTTAAATGGACAAATTGCGTCTAGCAATAATGAGATTGAGCAATAACAGGTCTGTGATGCCCTTAGATGTCCTGGCTGCACGCGCGCCACAATGAAAGTATCAACGTGTATTTCCTAGACCGAGAGGTCCGGGTAAACCGCTGAACCACTTTCATGCTTGGGATTGTGAACTGAAACTGTTCACATGAACTTGGAATTCCCAGTAAGTGTGAGTCATTAACTCGCATTGATTACGTCCCTGCCCTTTGTACATACCGCCCGTCGCTACTACGATTGAATTATTTAGTGAGGTCTAGGACGTGATCTCTGTGACGCCATTTGCGTGTTACGGTTGTTTTCGCAAAAGTTGACCGAACTTGATTATTTAGAGGAAGTAAAAGTCGTAACAAGGTTTCCGTAGGTGAACCTGCGGAAGGATCATTAATGTAAACAAAATGTCCTATCTGAAAGATATCTATAAATTAAAAAGAAAGTGGATACTAACTACTATACTATATTTATTTATAGTAGTCCTCTTTTTTCACATTTGTATTGCGCGCATAGAAAGAGAAAAAAATTCTTTTTTTGCATACAAATATATATATATATATGTATATATAATATATATACTAAATGAAAAAGAGTATATAATATAAAATATTATATACAAAAATTATATTGTACACTACAATATATAAGCAAAAAAATAAGGAAGAGAAATCTTCCTTTTTTTTATTAACAATTTTGTGTATTGCGCATAGAAAAATTTTGAAAATTTTTTTTGCCAATTACAAAAAAAAATCCACAAAAGAAACAAACATTAAATAGTTGTACTTACCTAATATATATATATATATTTCATATATATATTATATTTAGTAAGTTCTCAAATGCATTAAATTTTTGAATTTTTGCAGGACATTCGCAACAGTATAATGTTTGTATAAATAAAAAAATATTATTGTGATGGGTAACAAAAAAAATATTATATAAATTTTTATAATATTTTTCCACTCCATAAATTACAAAAATTAACGAAATGAAATTGATGAAAATAATACAAAGAAAAAAATATTCACTCTAAGCGGTGGATCACTTGGCTCATGGGTCGATGAAGAACGCAGCAAACTGTGCGTCATCGTGTGAACTGCAGGACACATGAACATCGACATTTTGAACGCATATCGCAGTCCATGCTGTGATGTACTTTAATTAATTTTGAAGTGCTGCTTGGACTACATATGGTTGAGGGTTGTAAGACTTTGCTAAAAAAGTTGCTTATTTTATTTTAAAAGAGAAAGAATTATAAATTCTTTTTTCCTGTTTTATTTTTTGATTCATCAAAAATATATGAAGAAAACTAATATGGAAAATAAAATTTCAAGCACATGTTATATTATTGCATAATATATTTTATTATAATATGCATAATATTAAGTGAAAATTAAAAAACAAAAAATCCAAATACAACAAAAAAGTAAGAATTTGAATTCTTATAAAAATTCTCTTTTTTATTTTATATATTATGAATAGTTTTATAATATTTTTAATGTGATTTTTTGTGAAAGTCTTAGCATAAAAAAATTTTTTAAATTTTTTTTTTTGTTTAAAATGGGACTTTTCCACATACACACACATTAATTCAAAAAAATATTATATTAAAGAATTATTCAAGAAAAATATATAAGAAAAAATAAATATTTTGTCCAAACAAAAAAAAGAGAGATTATTGGATTTTATGAAAAATTTTATATTTAATTTATATATCACATATATATATATTTTATTATACAACCTCAACTCATATGGGATTACCCCCTGAATTTAAGCATATTAATGAGGGGAGGAAAAGAAACTAACAAGGATTTTCTTAGTAGCGGCGAGCGAAAAGAAAATAGTTCAGCACTAAGTCACTTTGTTTTAATGGCAAATGTGAGATGCAGTGTATGGAACATCTTAAATCTAGTATGAGAAATTATCGATTTAAGTCCTTCTTAAATGAGGCCATTTACCCATAGAGGGTGCCAGGCCCGTATAACGTTAATGATTACTAGAAGGTGTTTCCAAAGAGTCGTGTTGCTTGATAGTGCAGCACTAAGTGGGTGGTAAACTCCATCTAAAACTAAATATAACCATGAGACCGATAGTAAACAAGTACCGTGAGGGAAAGTTGAAAAGAACTCTGAATAGAGAGTTAAATAGTACGTGAAACTGCTTAGAGGTTAAGCCCGATGAACCTGAATATACATTATGGAAAATTCATCATTATAACTGTGATATGTTAAAAATATTATAGTAATGGTGTGCATTTTTTCCATATAAGTACATTGTAATCTATTAGCATATGATCCATATTTATCATAAGATTATTTAATTTAAGTTTATTCAAATTGATTTATTTTAATATAGATTAACATAGAATAAATATTGAATAATTTGATAAAGTGTTGATAGATTTAATATTATATAGTGCTTAAATTCTTAATTGAATTTTACAAATATGAGATATATATATATATATCATTTTATTGTATGCACTTATTATATGATTAACAATGCGAAAGATTCAGGATACCTTCGGGACCCGTCTTGAAACACGGACCAAGGAGTCTAACATATGTGCAAGTCATTGGGAATATGATACAAAACCCAATGGCATAATTAACTTAACTTTTATTTATAAAATGGGATTAATTTTTATATGAATATTTTATATATTAATTCAATCCCAGGGCGTTCTATACAGTTATGGTATAATAGTATTTTTAATATTATTTATATCCTCTAACTAGAGCGTACCTTGAGCATATATGCTGTGACCCGAAAGATGGTGAA
>CAKKTE020000471.1:0-2500 GCA_920105625.2 Clusia tigrina
GGAATTAATTTACACAATGTTGGAATTAATTTACACAATTAACTTGGAATTAATCTGGACAATTTTGTTGGAATTAATGTGGACACTTTTTGTGGAAATTTCTAAATTCTATCGTTGCTATTTCATCTTGGTGTGCTAATTATAAGTCCCAACAAGGTGTGCTAATTATATGTCCACTTTGGTGTGCTAATTATAAGTCCAACCTAGGTGTGCTAATTATAAGTCCCATTTGGGTGTGTGTCAATTTAATGTGAGAAAACTAAAAATTTTTTCACTTTGAATGATGGAATTAATTTACACAATTAACTTGGAATTAATCTGGACAATTTTGTTGGAATTAATTTGGACAGTTTTTGTGTAAATTTCAAAATTCTATAGTTGCTATTTCATCTGGGTGTGCTAATTATAAGTCCCACCTAGGTGTGCTAATTATAAGTCCCACCTAGGTGTGCTAATTACATGTCCCACCTAGGTGTGCTAATTATAAGTCCAACCTAGGTGTGCTAATTATAAGTCCCATTTGGGTGTGTGTCAATTTAAAGTGAGAAATCTACAAATTTTTTCGATACCAATGTTTTAATTAATTTACACAACTAACTTGGAATTAATCTAGACAATTTTGTTGGAATTAATTTGGACAGTTTTTTCAATTCAAGGACATATCCAGGTGGGGAGTTTGACTGAGGCGGTACATCTCTCAAATAATAACGGAGGTGTGCTAATTATAAATCCATTTGGGTGTGCTATTTATAAGTCCACTTGGGTGTGCTAATTATAAGTCCCAACAAGGTGTGCTAATTATAAGTCACATATCCAGGTGGGGAGTTTGACTGAGGCGGTACATATCCAATTGGGGAGTTTTTACTGAGGCGGTACATCTCTCAAATAATAACGGAGGTGTGCTAATTATAAGTCCCACCTAGGTGTGCTAATTATAAGTGGCAACAAGGTGTGCTAATTATATGTCCACTTTGGTGTGCTATTTATATGTCCAACCTAGGTGTGCTAATTATAAGTCCCATTTGGGTGTGTGTCAATTTAAAGTGAGAAATCCACAAATTTTTTCGCTTTGAATGTTTTAATTAATTTACACAACTAACTTGGAATCAATCTAGACAATTTTGTTGGAATTAATTTGGACAGTTTTTGTGGAAATTTCAAAATTCTAACGTTGCTATTTCTTCTGAGTGTGCTAATTATAAGTCCCAACTAGGTGTGTATGTTACTTAAATATGAGAAATCTATACATTTACTCGACCTGAATGGCAAAAAGTGGTGGTCCGGTAGTTGGGTGAGACCCGCCAATTATGGAAATAAACTTTAAAATTCATTTAAACAATATTTTTGTAAATTTAAAAATTTTCCATACAAAAAAACTAAGATAAGATGTTACCGCCAAGAAATCTATATAGTTGGTCGACCTGAATGGCAAAAAGTGGTGGTTTGGTAGTTGAGTGGGGCCCTCCAAGTAATGATATAAAGTTAAATATCAATTAAAACAATATTTTTGTAAATTGAAAAATTTTTCATACAAAAAAACTAAGATAAGATGTTACCGCCAAGAAATCTATATAGTTGGTCGACCTGAATGGCAAAAAGTGGTGGTTTGGTAGTTGAGTGGGGCCCTCCAACTAATGATATGAACTTAAATATTAATTAAAACAATATTTTGGTAAATTGAAAAATTTTCCATACAAAAAAACTAAGATAAGATGTTACCGCCAAGAAATCTATATAGTTGGTCGACCTGAATGGCAAAAAGTGGTGGTTTGGTAGTTGAGTGGGGCCCTCCAAGTAATGATGTGAAGTTAAATATCAATTAAAACAATATTTTTGTAAATTGAAAAATTTTTCATACAAAAAAACTAAGATAAGATGTTACCGCCAAGAAATCTATGTAGTTGGTCGACCTGAATGGCAAAATGTTGAAATCCGATGTTGAGTGGGGCCCAACAACACCAAAAACAACAAGCAAAAAATTCTACTTTGAACATCAAAAAGTGGTAGTTTTTAGTTGAGTGAGGCCCAACAACCATACTAAAAAACTAAAAATAAGCGAAAAATTCTACTTTGAACATCAAAAAAAGTGGTAGTTTTTAGTTGAGTGAGGCCCAACAACCATACTAAAAAACTAAAAATAAGCGAAAAATTCTACTTTGAACATGAAAAAAAGGTGGTTGTTTTTAGTTGAGTGAGGCCCAACAACCATACTAAAAACAAGCGAAATTTAATATATGAAGTCGACATTTGAAATGCAAAATATGTGCTTGTTTCTTAGTTGAGTGAGGCCCAAGAACACAATACTATAAAATAAGCGAAATTAATATATGAATGTCGACATTTGAAAATGCAAAAAATGTGCTTTTTCTTAGTTGAGTGAGGCCCAAGAACACAATACTATAAAATAAGCGAAATTAATATATGAATGTCGACATTTGAAAATGCAAAAAATGTGCTTTTTCTTAGTTGAGTGAGGCCCAAGAACACAATACTATAAAAT
>CAKKTE020000471.1:12500-15000 GCA_920105625.2 Clusia tigrina
GAGGTGTGCTAATTATAAGTCCCACCTAGGTGTGCTAATTATAAGTCCCTTTTGGGTGTGTGTCAATTTAAAGTGAGAAATCTAAAAAATTTTTCGATACCAATGTTGGAATTAATTTACACAATGTTGGAATTAATTTACACAATGTTGGAATTAATTTACACAATTAACTTGGAATTAATCTGGACAATTTTGTTGGAATTAATGTGGACACTTTTTGTGGAAATTTCTAAATTCTATCGTTGCTATTTCATCTTGGTGTGCTAATTATAAGTCCCAACAAGGTGTGCTAATTATATGTCCACTTTGGTGTGCTAATTATAAGTCCAACCTAGGTGTGCTAATTATAAGTCCCATTTGGGTGTGTGTCAATTTAATGTGAGAAAACTAAAAATTTTTTCACTTTGAATGATGGAATTAATTTACACAATTAACTTGGAATTAATCTGGACAATTTTGTTGGAATTAATTTGGACAGTTTTTGTGTAAATTTCAAAATTCTATAGTTGCTATTTCATCTGGGTGTGCTAATTATAAGTCCCACCTAGGTGTGCTAATTATAAGTCCCACCTAGGTGTGCTAATTACATGTCCCACCTAGGTGTGCTAATTATAAGTCCAACCTAGGTGTGCTAATTATAAGTCCCATTTGGGTGTGTGTCAATTTAAAGTGAGAAATCTACAAATTTTTTCGATACCAATGTTTTAATTAATTTACACAACTAACTTGGAATTAATCTAGACAATTTTGTTGGAATTAATTTGGACAGTTTTTTCAATTCAAGGACATATCCAGGTGGGGAGTTTGACTGAGGCGGTACATCTCTCAAATAATAACGGAGGTGTGCTAATTATAAATCCATTTGGGTGTGCTATTTATAAGTCCACTTGGGTGTGCTAATTATAAGTCCCAACAAGGTGTGCTAATTATAAGTCACATATCCAGGTGGGGAGTTTGACTGAGGCGGTACATATCCAATTGGGGAGTTTTTACTGAGGCGGTACATCTCTCAAATAATAACGGAGGTGTGCTAATTATAAGTCCCACCTAGGTGTGCTAATTATAAGTGGCAACAAGGTGTGCTAATTATATGTCCACTTTGGTGTGCTATTTATATGTCCAACCTAGGTGTGCTAATTATAAGTCCCATTTGGGTGTGTGTCAATTTAAAGTGAGAAATCCACAAATTTTTTCGCTTTGAATGTTTTAATTAATTTACACAACTAACTTGGAATCAATCTAGACAATTTTGTTGGAATTAATTTGGACAGTTTTTGTGGAAATTTCAAAATTCTAACGTTGCTATTTCTTCTGAGTGTGCTAATTATAAGTCCCAACTAGGTGTGTATGTTACTTAAATATGAGAAATCTATACATTTACTCGACCTGAATGGCAAAAAGTGGTGGTCCGGTAGTTGGGTGAGACCCGCCAATTATGGAAATAAACTTTAAAATTCATTTAAACAATATTTTTGTAAATTTAAAAATTTTCCATACAAAAAAACTAAGATAAGATGTTACCGCCAAGAAATCTATATAGTTGGTCGACCTGAATGGCAAAAAGTGGTGGTTTGGTAGTTGAGTGGGGCCCTCCAAGTAATGATATAAAGTTAAATATCAATTAAAACAATATTTTTGTAAATTGAAAAATTTTTCATACAAAAAAACTAAGATAAGATGTTACCGCCAAGAAATCTATATAGTTGGTCGACCTGAATGGCAAAAAGTGGTGGTTTGGTAGTTGAGTGGGGCCCTCCAACTAATGATATGAACTTAAATATTAATTAAAACAATATTTTGGTAAATTGAAAAATTTTCCATACAAAAAAACTAAGATAAGATGTTACCGCCAAGAAATCTATATAGTTGGTCGACCTGAATGGCAAAAAGTGGTGGTTTGGTAGTTGAGTGGGGCCCTCCAAGTAATGATGTGAAGTTAAATATCAATTAAAACAATATTTTTGTAAATTGAAAAATTTTTCATACAAAAAAACTAAGATAAGATGTTACCGCCAAGAAATCTATGTAGTTGGTCGACCTGAATGGCAAAATGTTGAAATCCGATGTTGAGTGGGGCCCAACAACACCAAAAACAACAAGCAAAAAATTCTACTTTGAACATCAAAAAGTGGTAGTTTTTAGTTGAGTGAGGCCCAACAACCATACTAAAAAACTAAAAATAAGCGAAAAATTCTACTTTGAACATCAAAAAAAGTGGTAGTTTTTAGTTGAGTGAGGCCCAACAACCATACTAAAAAACTAAAAATAAGCGAAAAATTCTACTTTGAACATGAAAAAAAGGTGGTTGTTTTTAGTTGAGTGAGGCCCAACAACCATACTAAATACTAAAAACAAGCGAAATTTAATATATGAAGTCGACATTTGAAATGCAAAATATGTGCTTGTTTCTTAGTTGAGTGAGGCCCAAGAACACAATACTATAAAATAAGCGAAATTAATATATGAATGTCGACATTTGAAAATGCAAAAAATGTGCTTT
>CAKKTE020000471.1:25000-27500 GCA_920105625.2 Clusia tigrina
GTCCACTTGGGTGTGCTAATTATAAGTCCCAACAAGGTGTGCTAATTATAAGTCACATATCCAGGTGGGGAGTTTGACTGAGGCGGTACATATCCAATTGGGGAGTTTTTACTGAGGCGGTACATCTCTCAAATAATAACGGAGGTGTGCTAATTATAAGTCCCACCTAGGTGTGCTAATTATAAGTCCCTTTTGGGTGTGTGTCAATTTAAAGTGAGAAATCTAAAAAATTTTTCGATACCAATGTTGGAATTAATTTACACAATGTTGGAATTAATTTACACAATGTTGGAATTAATTTACACAATTAACTTGGAATTAATCTGGACAATTTTGTTGGAATTAATGTGGACACTTTTTGTGGAAATTTCTAAATTCTATCGTTGCTATTTCATCTTGGTGTGCTAATTATAAGTCCCAACAAGGTGTGCTAATTATATGTCCACTTTGGTGTGCTAATTATAAGTCCAACCTAGGTGTGCTAATTATAAGTCCCATTTGGGTGTGTGTCAATTTAATGTGAGAAAACTAAAAATTTTTTCACTTTGAATGATGGAATTAATTTACACAATTAACTTGGAATTAATCTGGACAATTTTGTTGGAATTAATTTGGACAGTTTTTGTGTAAATTTCAAAATTCTATAGTTGCTATTTCATCTGGGTGTGCTAATTATAAGTCCCACCTAGGTGTGCTAATTATAAGTCCCACCTAGGTGTGCTAATTACATGTCCCACCTAGGTGTGCTAATTATAAGTCCAACCTAGGTGTGCTAATTATAAGTCCCATTTGGGTGTGTGTCAATTTAAAGTGAGAAATCTACAAATTTTTTCGATACCAATGTTTTAATTAATTTACACAACTAACTTGGAATTAATCTAGACAATTTTGTTGGAATTAATTTGGACAGTTTTTTCAATTCAAGGACATATCCAGGTGGGGAGTTTGACTGAGGCGGTACATCTCTCAAATAATAACGGAGGTGTGCTAATTATAAATCCATTTGGGTGTGCTATTTATAAGTCCACTTGGGTGTGCTAATTATAAGTCCCAACAAGGTGTGCTAATTATAAGTCACATATCCAGGTGGGGAGTTTGACTGAGGCGGTACATATCCAATTGGGGAGTTTTTACTGAGGCGGTACATCTCTCAAATAATAACGGAGGTGTGCTAATTATAAGTCCCACCTAGGTGTGCTAATTATAAGTGGCAACAAGGTGTGCTAATTATATGTCCACTTTGGTGTGCTATTTATATGTCCAACCTAGGTGTGCTAATTATAAGTCCCATTTGGGTGTGTGTCAATTTAAAGTGAGAAATCCACAAATTTTTTCGCTTTGAATGTTTTAATTAATTTACACAACTAACTTGGAATCAATCTAGACAATTTTGTTGGAATTAATTTGGACAGTTTTTGTGGAAATTTCAAAATTCTAACGTTGCTATTTCTTCTGAGTGTGCTAATTATAAGTCCCAACTAGGTGTGTATGTTACTTAAATATGAGAAATCTATACATTTACTCGACCTGAATGGCAAAAAGTGGTGGTCCGGTAGTTGGGTCAGACCCGCCAATTATGGAAATAAACTTTAAAATTCATTTAAACAATATTTTTGTAAATTTAAAAATTTTCCATACAAAAAAACTAAGATAAGATGTTACCGCCAAGAAATCTATATAGTTGGTCGACCTGAATGGCAAAAAGTGGTGGTTTGGTAGTTGAGTGGGGCCCTCCAAGTAATGATATAAAGTTAAATATCAATTAAAACAATATTTTTGTAAATTGAAAAATTTTTCATACAAAAAAACTAAGATAAGATGTTACCGCCAAGAAATCTATATAGTTGGTCGACCTGAATGGCAAAAAGTGGTGGTTTGGTAGTTGAGTGGGGCCCTCCAACTAATGATATGAACTTAAATATTAATTAAAACAATATTTTGGTAAATTGAAAAATTTTCCATACAAAAAAACTAAGATAAGATGTTACCGCCAAGAAATCTATATAGTTGGTCGACCTGAATGGCAAAAAGTGGTGGTTTGGTAGTTGAGTGGGGCCCTCCAAGTAATGATGTGAAGTTAAATATCAATTAAAACAATATTTTTGTAAATTGAAAAATTTTTCATACAAAAAAACTAAGATAAGATGTTACCGCCAAGAAATCTATGTAGTTGGTCGACCTGAATGGCAAAATGTTGAAATCCGATGTTGAGTGGGGCCCAACAACACCAAAAACAACAAGCAAAAAATTCTACTTTGAACATCAAAAAGTGGTAGTTTTTAGTTGAGTGAGGCCCAACAACCATACTAAAAAACTAAAAATAAGCGAAAAATTCTACTTTGAACATCAAAAAAAGTGGTAGTTTTTAGTTGAGTGAGGCCCAACAACCATACTAAAAAACTAAAAATAAGCGAAAAATTCTACTTTGAACATGAAAAAAAGGTGGTTGTTTTTAGTTGAGTGAGGCCCAACAACCATACTAAATACTAAAAACAAGCGA
>CAKKTE020000472.1:0-2500 GCA_920105625.2 Clusia tigrina
AGGTATACAACTTGAGCGCCATCCATTTTAAGGGCTAGTTGCTTCGGCAGGTGAGTTGTTACACACTCCTTAGCGGATTACGACTTCCATGTCCACCGTCCTGCTGTTTTAAGCAACCAACGCCTTTCATGGTTTCTGTATGAGTTGTTAATTTGGGCACCGTAACATTACGTTTGGTTCATCCCACAGCGCCAGTTCTGCTTACCAAAAGTGGCCCACTGGGCACAATATATCATAACTTTAACCTTCATATCAAGAAAGGTAAAGTTCTTACCCATTTAAAGTTTGAGAATAGGTTAAGATCGTTTCGACCCTAAGGCCTCTAATCATTCGCTTTACCAGATAAGATTATTTCAATAATCTATTTTTGCACCAGCTATCCTGAGGGAAACTTCGGAGGGAACCAGCTACTAGATGGTTCGATTGGTCTTACGCCCCTATACTCAATTCTGACAATCGATTTGCACGTCAGAACTGCTTCGGTCTTCCATCAGGGTTTCCCCTGACTTCAACCTGATCAAGTATAGTTCACCATCTTTCGGGTCACAGCATATATGCTCAAGGTACGCTCTAGTTAGAGGATATAAATAATATTAAAAATACTATTATACCATAACTGTATAGAACGCCCTGGGATTGAATTAATATATAAAATATTCATATAAAAATTAATCCCATTTTATAAATAAAAGTTAAGTTAATTATGCCATTGGGTTTTGTATTATATTCCCAATGACTTGCACATATGTTAGACTCCTTGGTCCGTGTTTCAAGACGGGTCCCGAAGGTATCCTGAATCTTTCGCATTGTTAATCATATAATAAGTGCATACAATAAAATGATATATATATATATATCTCATATTTGTAAAATTCAATTAAGAATTTAAGCACTATATAATATTAAATCTATCAACACTTTATCAAATTATTCAATATTTATTCTATGTTAATCTATATTAAAATAAATCAATTTGAATAAACTTAAATTAAATAATCTTATGATAAATATGGATCATATGCTAATAGATTACAATGTACTTATATGGAAAAAATGCACACCATTACTATAATATTTTTAACATATCACAGTTATAATGATGAATTTTCCATAATGTATATTCAGGTTCATCGGGCTTAACCTCTAAGCAGTTTCACGTACTATTTAACTCTCTATTCAGAGTTCTTTTCAACTTTCCCTCACGGTACTTGTTTACTATCGGTCTCATGGTTATATTTAGTTTTAGATGGAGTTTACCACCCACTTAGTGCTGCACTATCAAGCAACACGACTCTTTGGAAACACCTTCTAGTAATCATTAACGTTATACGGGCCTGGCACCCTCTATGGGTAAATGGCCTCATTTAAGAAGGACTTAAATCGATAATTTCTCATACTAGATTTAAGATGTTCCATACACTGCATCTCACATTTGCCATTAAAACAAAGTGACTTAGTGCTGAACTATTTTCTTTTCGCTCGCCGCTACTAAGAAAATCCTTGTTAGTTTCTTTTCCTCCCCTCATTAATATGCTTAAATTCAGGGGGTAATCCCATATGAGTTGAGGTTGTATAATAAAATATATATATATGTGATATATAAATTAAATATAAAATTTTTCATAAAATCCAATAATCTCTCTTTTTTTTGTTTGGACAAAATATTTATTTTTTCTTATATATTTTTCTTGAATAATTCTTTAATATAATATTTTTTTGAATTAATGTGTGTGTATGTGGAAAAGTCCCATTTTAAACAAAAAAAAAAATTTAAAAAATTTTTTTATGCTAAGACTTTCACAAAAAATCACATTAAAAATATTATAAAACTATTCATAATATATAAAATAAAAAAGAGAATTTTTATAAGAATTCAAATTCTTACTTTTTTGTTGTATTTGGATTTTTTGTTTTTTAATTTTCACTTAATATTATGCATATTATAATAAAATATATTATGCAATAATATAACATGTGCTTGAAATTTTATTTTCCATATTAGTTTTCTTCATATATTTTTGATGAATCAAAAAATAAAACAGGAAAAAAGAATTTATAATTCTTTCTCTTTTAAAATAAAATAAGCAACTTTTTTAGCAAAGTCTTACAACCCTCAACCATATGTAGTCCAAGCAGCACTTCAAAATTAATTAAAGTACATCACAGCATGGACTGCGATATGCGTTCAAAATGTCGATGTTCATGTGTCCTGCAGTTCACACGATGACGCACAGTTTGCTGCGTTCTTCATCGACCCATGAGCCAAGTGATCCACCGCTTAGAGTGAATATTTTTTTCTTTGTATTATTTTCATCAATTTCATTTCGTTAATTTTTGTAATTTATTGAGTGGAAAAATATTATAAAAATTTATATAATATTTTTTTTGTTACCCATCACAATAATATTTTTTTATTTATACAAACATTATACTGTTGCGAATGTCCTGCAAAAATTCAAAAATTTAATGCATTTGAGAACTTACTAAATATAATATATAT
>CAKKTE020000472.1:5000-7500 GCA_920105625.2 Clusia tigrina
ATAATACAACATAACGTAGTATATATTTCTAAAATATCAATTTTGTTCCTTATATGAACTTTGTTTTGGCATTTATTATTTAATATACTTTTTTAATAGTATATTTTCACATATATATTTTTGTTGATATGAAATTAAAAATTTCATTTTTTCTTAATAACTCTACTTTAAATGTGGTACTTAAAAGTATGTAAAAGAAAATTGCAATTTTTTTATATTTTTTTATAACTTTTATATGAATGAGTTTTTTGTTGTGAAACAAATAATACAAACCATATTTAGATATAAAAATATATATTATGTTGACAACTGATTTAGACCCGGATATATAATATTACTTTATTATCACGTATCTATCAATTTACAATGAATATTTGAAAAATTCAACATTTTTAAAATAAAAACTATGAACATTTTCAACAATAATTGGCGCGGCCAACACCACACATTCGTGCCCAAAAAATCATATAATCAAATTTTTG
Source organism: Clusia tigrina (assembly GCA_920105625.2). Taxonomy (NCBI): domain Eukaryota; kingdom Metazoa; phylum Arthropoda; class Insecta; order Diptera; family Clusiidae; genus Clusia; species Clusia tigrina. The sequence continues at coordinate 5,483 of CAKKTE020000472.1, forward strand.
TTTATGATTATAGAGTAAATATATATATTATATATATATATATATATATATATATATATATATAAAACTACTATAATCTCTTTTTTATTATATATAATAATATAATAATACTTTTTCTTTCTCATATAAAAACCATATATTTTAATTGTTTGTTGGCTGCTGCCCACAAACACACAACATTTCTTCATTTCATAAACGAAATATTTTTGTTACCATATTATATTTATATATTTCACTTTTTGCAAATCACATATAGATTTTCTTCATTCAGTTCTGTTTTTAATTAGTTGATATGTTGGGCCTAACTCAACTATAAACCACAACCACTTTTTGCAATATTCAGTTCGAATTTCATATATTTCTCTTTTTGTCTTTGATATTGGTTGGGCCTCACTCAACAACTAAGAAACAAGCACATATTTTGGATTTCAAATGTCGACATTCATCATATATTAATTTCGCTTATTTTATAGTATTGTGTTCTTGGGCCTCACCTCAACTAAGAAACAAGCACATATTTTGCATTTCAAATGTCGACTTCATATATTAAATTTCGCTTATTTTATAGTATTGTGTTCTTGGGCCTCACTCAACTAAAAACAACCACCTTTTCATGTTCAAAGTAGAATTTTTCGCTTATTTTTAGTTTTTTTAGTATGGCTGTTGGGCCTCACTCAACTAAGAAACAAGCACATATTTGGCATTTTCAAATGTCGACATTCATATATTAATTTCGCTTATTTTATAGTATTGTGTTCTTGGGCCTCACTCAACTAAGAAAAAGCACATTTTTTGCATTTTCAAATGTCGACATTCATATATTAATTTCGCTTATTTTATAGTATTGTGTTCTTGGGCCTCACTCAACTAAGAAAAAGCACATTTTTTGCATTTTCAAATGTCGACATTCATATATTAATTTCGCTTATTTTATAGTATTGTGTTCTTGGGCCTCACTCAACTAAGAAACAAGCACATATTTTGCATTTCAAATGTCGACTTCATATATTAAATTTCGCTTGTTTTTAGTATTTAGTATGGTTGTTGGGCCTCACTCAACTAAAAACAACCACCTTTTTTTCATGTTCAAAGTAGAATTTTTCGCTTATTTTTAGTTTTTTAGTATGGTTGTTGGGCCTCACTCAACTAAAAACTACCACTTTTTTTGATGTTCAAAGTAGAATTTTTCGCTTATTTTTAGTTTTTTAGTATGGTTGTTGGGCCTCACTCAACTAAAAACTACCACTTTTTGATGTTCAAAGTAGAATTTTTTGCTTGTTGTTTTTGGTGTTGTTGGGCCCCACTCAACATCGGATTTCAACATTTTGCCATTCAGGTCGACCAACTACATAGATTTCTTGGCGGTAACATCTTATCTTAGTTTTTTTGTATGAAAAATTTTTCAATTTACAAAAATATTGTTTTAATTGATATTTAACTTCACATCATTACTTGGAGGGCCCCACTCAACTACCAAACCACCACTTTTTGCCATTCAGGTCGACCAACTATATAGATTTCTTGGCGGTAACATCTTATCTTAGTTTTTTTGTATGGAAAATTTTTCAATTTACCAAAATATTGTTTTAATTAATATTTAAGTTCATATCATTAGTTGGAGGGCCCCACTCAACTACCAAACCACCACTTTTTGCCATTCAGGTCGACCAACTATATAGATTTCTTGGCGGTAACATCTTATCTTAGTTTTTTTGTATGAAAAATTTTTCAATTTACAAAAATATTGTTTTAATTGATATTTAACTTTATATCATTACTTGGAGGGCCCCACTCAACTACCAAACCACCACTTTTTGCCATTCAGGTCGACCAACTATATAGATTTCTTGGCGGTAACATCTTATCTTAGTTTTTTTGTATGGAAAATTTTTAAATTTACAAAAATATTGTTTAAATGAATTTTAAAGTTTATTTCCATAATTGGCGGGTCTCACCCAACTACCGGACCACCACTTTTTGCCATTCAGGTCGAGTAAATGTATAGATTTCTCATATTT
>CAKKTE020000472.1:22500-25000 GCA_920105625.2 Clusia tigrina
CTCATTCGATTATTTGCTACTACCACCAAGATCTGTACCAATGGCGGCTCCATGTAGGCTTACGCCAAACACTTCTAAGCACACCATTGTACCCTCCTACTCACTAAAGTTTCAAAATCTATTGAGAAAAAAATTTTTGTTCAATAAATCATTTACTTTAGCGGTAATGTATAGGTATACAACTTGAGCGCCATCCATTTTAAGGGCTAGTTGCTTCGGCAGGTGAGTTGTTACACACTCCTTAGCGGATTACGACTTCCATGTCCACCGTCCTGCTGTTTTAAGCAACCAACGCCTTTCATGGTTTCTGTATGAGTTGTTAATTTGGGCACCGTAACATTACGTTTGGTTCATCCCACAGCGCCAGTTCTGCTTACCAAAAGTGGCCCACTGGGCACAATATATCATAACTTTAACCTTCATATCAAGAAAGGTAAAGTTCTTACCCATTTAAAGTTTGAGAATAGGTTAAGATCGTTTCGACCCTAAGGCCTCTAATCATTCGCTTTACCAGATAAGATTATTTCAATAATCTATTTTTGCACCAGCTATCCTGAGGGAAACTTCGGAGGGAACCAGCTACTAGATGGTTCGATTGGTCTTACGCCCCTATACTCAATTCTGACAATCGATTTGCACGTCAGAACTGCTTCGGTCTTCCATCAGGGTTTCCCCTGACTTCAACCTGATCAAGTATAGTTCACCATCTTTCGGGTCACAGCATATATGCTCAAGGTACGCTCTAGTTAGAGGATATAAATAATATTAAAAATACTATTATACCATAACTGTATAGAACGCCCTGGGATTGAATTAATATATAAAATATTCATATAAAAATTAATCCCATGTTATAAATAAAAGTTAAGTTAATTATGCCATTGGGTTTTGTATTATATTCCCAATGACTTGCACATATGTTAGACTCCTTGGTCCGTGTTTCAAGACGGGTCCCGAAGGTATCCTGAATCTTTCGCATTGTTAATCATATAATAAGTGCATACAATAAAATGATATATATATATATATCTCATATTTGTAAAATTCAATTAAGAATTTAAGCACTATATAATATTAAATCTATCAACACTTTATCAAATTATTCAATATTTATTCTATGTTAATCTATATTAAAATAAATCAATTTGAATAAACTTAAATTAAATAATCTTATGATAAATATGGATCATATGCTAATAGATTACAATGTACTTATATGGAAAAAATGCACACCATTACTATAATATTTTTAACATATCACAGTTATAATGATGAATTTTCCATAATGTATATTCAGGTTCATCGGGCTTAACCTCTAAGCAGTTTCACGTACTATTTAACTCTCTATTCAGAGTTCTTTTCAACTTTCCCTCACGGTACTTGTTTACTATCGGTCTCATGGTTATATTTAGTTTTAGATGGAGTTTACCACCCACTTAGTGCTGCACTATCAAGCAACACGACTCTTTGGAAACACCTTCTAGTAATCATTAACGTTATACGGGCCTGGCACCCTCTATGGGTAAATGGCCTCATTTAAGAAGGACTTAAATCGATAATTTCTCATACTAGATTTAAGATGTTCCATACACTGCATCTCACATTTGCCATTAAAACAAAGTGACTTAGTGCTGAACTATTTTCTTTTCGCTCGCCGCTACTAAGAAAATCCTTGTTAGTTTCTTTTCCTCCCCTCATTAATATGCTTAAATTCAGGGGGTAATCCCATATGAGTTGAGGTTGTATAATAAAATATATATATATGTGATATATAAATTAAATATAAAATTTTTCATAAAATCCAATAATCTCTCTTTTTTTTGTTTGGACAAAATATTTATTTTTTCTTATATATTTTTCTTGAATAATTCTTTAATATAATATTTTTTTGAATTAATGTGTGTGTATGTGGAAAAGTCCCATTTTAAACAAAAAAAAAAATTTAAAAAATTTTTTTATGCTAAGACTTTCACAAAAAATCACATTAAAAATATTATAAAACTATTCATAATATATAAAATAAAAAAGAGAATTTTTATAAGAATTCAAATTCTTACTTTTTTGTTGTATTTGGATTTTTTGTTTGTTAATTTTCACTTAATATTATGCATATTATAATAAAATATATTATGCAATAATATAACATGTGCTTGAAATTTTATTTTCCATATTAGTTTTCTTCATATATTTTTGATGAATCAAAAAATAAAACAGGAAAAAAGAATTTATAATTCTTTCTCTTTTAAAATAAAATAAGCAACTTTTTTAGCAAAGTCTTACAACCCTCAACCATATGTAGTCCAAGCAGCACTTCAAAATTAATTAAAGTACATCACAGCATGGACTGCGATATGCGTTCAAAATGTCGATGTTCATGTGTCCTGCAGTTCACACGATGACGCACAGTTTGCTGCGTTCTTCATCGACCCATGAGCCAAGTGATCCACCGCTTAGAGTGAATATTTTTTTCTTTGTATTATTTTCATCAATTTCATTTCGT
>CAKKTE020000472.1:35000-37500 GCA_920105625.2 Clusia tigrina
TGGTTTCTGTATGAGTTGTTAATTTGGGCACCGTAACATTACGTTTGGTTCATCCCACAGCGCCAGTTCTGCTTACCAAAAGTGGCCCACTGGGCACAATATATCATAACTTTAACCTTCATATCAAGAAAGGTAAAGTTCTTACCCATTTAAAGTTTGAGAATAGGTTAAGATCGTTTCGACCCTAAGGCCTCTAATCATTCGCTTTACCAGATAAGATTATTTCAATAATCTATTTTTGCACCAGCTATCCTGAGGGAAACTTCGGAGGGAACCAGCTACTAGATGGTTCGATTGGTCTTACGCCCCTATACTCAATTCTGACAATCGATTTGCACGTCAGAACTGCTTCGGTCTTCCATCAGGGTTTCCCCTGACTTCAACCTGATCAAGTATAGTTCACCATCTTTCGGGTCACAGCATATATGCTCAAGGTACGCTCTAGTTAGAGGATATAAATAATATTAAAAATACTATTATACCATAACTGTATAGAACGCCCTGGGATTGAATTAATATATAAAATATTCATATAAAAATTAATCCCATTTTATAAATAAAAGTTAAGTTAATTATGCCATTGGGTTTTGTATTATATTCCCAATGACTTGCACATATGTTAGACTCCTTGGTCCGTGTTTCAAGACGGGTCCCGAAGGTATCCTGAATCTTTCGCATTGTTAATCATATAATAAGTGCATACAATAAAATGATATATATATATATATATCTCATATTTGTAAAATTCAATTAAGAATTTAAGCACTATATAATATTAAATCTATCAACACTTTATCAAATTATTCAATATTTATTCTATGTTAATCTATATTAAAATAAATCAATTTGAATAAACTTAAATTAAATAATCTTATGATAAATATGGATCATATGCTAATAGATTACAATGTACTTATATGGAAAAAATGCACACCATTACTATAATATTTTTAACATATCACAGTTATAATGATGAATTTTCCATAATGTATATTCAGGTTCATCGGGCTTAACCTCTAAGCAGTTTCACGTACTATTTAACTCTCTATTCAGAGTTCTTTTCAACTTTCCCTCACGGTACTTGTTTACTATCGGTCTCATGGTTATATTTAGTTTTAGATGGAGTTTACCACCCACTTAGTGCTGCACTATCAAGCAACACGACTCTTTGGAAACACCTTCTAGTAATCATTAACGTTATACGGGCCTGGCACCCTCTATGGGTAAATGGCCTCATTTAAGAAGGACTTAAATCGATAATTTCTCATACTAGATTTAAGATGTTCCATACACTGCATCTCACATTTGCCATTAAAACAAAGTGACTTAGTGCTGAACTATTTTCTTTTCGCTCGCCGCTACTAAGAAAATCCTTGTTAGTTTCTTTTCCTCCCCTCATTAATATGCTTAAATTCAGGGGGTAATCCCATATGAGTTGAGGTTGTATAATAAAATATATATATATGTGATATATAAATTAAATATAAAATTTTTCATAAAATCCAATAATCTCTCTTTTTTTTGTTTGGACAAAATATTTATTTTTTCTTATATATTTTTCTTGAATAATTCTTTAATATAATATTTTTTTGAATTAATGTGTGTGTATGTGGAAAAGTCCCATTTTAAACAAAAAAAAAAATTTAAAAAATTTTTTTATGCTAAGACTTTCACAAAAAATCACATTAAAAATATTATAAAACTATTCATAATATATAAAATAAAAAAGAGAATTTTTATAAGAATTCAAATTCTTACTTTTTTGTTGTATTTGGATTTTTTGTTTTTTAATTTTCACTTAATATTATGCATATTATAATAAAATATATTATGCAATAATATAACATGTGCTTGAAATTTTATTTTCCATATTAGTTTTCTTCATATATTTTTGATGAATCAAAAAATAAAACAGGAAAAAAGAATTTATAATTCTTTCTCTTTTAAAATAAAATAAGCAACTTTTTTAGCAAAGTCTTACAACCCTCAACCATATGTAGTCCAAGCAGCACTTCAAAATTAATTAAAGTACATCACAGCATGGACTGCGATATGCGTTCAAAATGTCGATGTTCATGTGTCCTGCAGTTCACACGATGACGCACAGTTTGCTGCGTTCTTCATCGACCCATGAGCCAAGTGATCCACCGCTTAGAGTGAATATTTTTTTCTTTGTATTATTTTCATCAATTTCATTTCGTTAATTTTTGTAATTTATTGAGTGGAAAAATATTATAAAAATTTATATAATATTTTTTTTGTTACCCATCACAATAATATTTTTTTATTTATACAAACATTATACTGTTGCGAATGTCCTGCAAAAATTCAAAAATTTAATGCATTTGAGAACTTACTAAATATAATATATATATGAAATATATATATATATATTAGGTAAGTACAACTATTTAATGTTTGTTTCTTTTGTGGATTTTTTTTGTAATTGGCAAAAAAAATTTTCAAAATTTTTCTATGCGCAATACACAAAATTGTTAAT
>CAKKTE020000472.1:40000-42500 GCA_920105625.2 Clusia tigrina
TATGAAATTAAAAATTTCATTTTTTCTTAATAACTCTACTTTAAATGTGGTACTTAAAAGTATGTAAAAGAAAATTGCAATTTTTTTATATTTTTTTATAACTTTTATATGAATGAGTTTTTTGTTGTGAAACAAATAATACAAACCATATTTAGATATAAAAATATATATTATGTTGACAACTGATTTAGACCCGGATATATAATATTACTTTATTATCACGTATCTATCAATTTACAATGAATATTTGAAAAATTCAACATTTTTAAAATAAAAACTATGAACATTTTCAACAATAATTGGCGCGGCCAACACCACACATTCGTGCCCAAAAAATCATATAATCAAATTTTTGTTTATGATTATAGAGTAAATATATATATTATATATATATATATATATATATATATATATATATATAAACTACTATAATCTCTTTTTTATTATATATAATAATATAATAATACTTTTTCTTTCTCATATAAAAACCATATATTTTAATTGTTTGTTGGCTGCTGCCCACAAACACACAACATTTCTTCATTTCATAAACGAAATATTTTTGTTACCATATTATATTTATATATTTCACTTTTTGCAAATCACATATAGATTTTCTTCATTCAGTTCTGTTTTTAATTAGTTGATATGTTGGGCCTAACTCAACTATAAACCACAACCACTTTTTGCAATATTCAGTTCGAATTTCATATATTTCTCTTTTTGTCTTTGATATTGGTTGGGCCTCACTCAACAACTAAGAAACAAGCACATATTTTGGATTTCAAATGTCGACATTCATCATATATTAATTTCGCTTATTTTATAGTATTGTGTTCTTGGGCCTCACCTCAACTAAGAAACAAGCACATATTTTGCATTTCAAATGTCGACTTCATATATTAAATTTCGCTTATTTTATAGTATTGTGTTCTTGGGCCTCACTCAACTAAAAACAACCACCTTTTCATGTTCAAAGTAGAATTTTTCGCTTATTTTTAGTTTTTTTAGTATGGCTGTTGGGCCTCACTCAACTAAGAAACAAGCACATATTTGGCATTTTCAAATGTCGACATTCATATATTAATTTCGCTTATTTTATAGTATTGTGTTCTTGGGCCTCACTCAACTAAGAAAAAGCACATTTTTTGCATTTTCAAATGTCGACATTCATATATTAATTTCGCTTATTTTATAGTATTGTGTTCTTGGGCCTCACTCAACTAAGAAAAAGCACATTTTTTGCATTTTCAAATGTCGACATTCATATATTAATTTCGCTTATTTTATAGTATTGTGTTCTTGGGCCTCACTCAACTAAGAAACAAGCACATATTTTGCATTTCAAATGTCGACTTCATATATTAAATTTCGCTTGTTTTTAGTATTTAGTATGGTTGTTGGGCCTCACTCAACTAAAAACAACCACCTTTTTTTCATGTTCAAAGTAGAATTTTTCGCTTATTTTTAGTTTTTTAGTATGGTTGTTGGGCCTCACTCAACTAAAAACTACCACTTTTTTTGATGTTCAAAGTAGAATTTTTCGCTTATTTTTAGTTTTTTAGTATGGTTGTTGGGCCTCACTCAACTAAAAACTACCACTTTTTGATGTTCAAAGTAGAATTTTTTGCTTGTTGTTTTTGGTGTTGTTGGGCCCCACTCAACATCGGATTTCAACATTTTGCCATTCAGGTCGACCAACTACATAGATTTCTTGGCGGTAACATCTTATCTTAGTTTTTTTGTATGAAAAATTTTTCAATTTACAAAAATATTGTTTTAATTGATATTTAACTTCACATCATTACTTGGAGGGCCCCACTCAACTACCAAACCACCACTTTTTGCCATTCAGGTCGACCAACTATATAGATTTCTTGGCGGTAACATCTTATCTTAGTTTTTTTGTATGGAAAATTTTTCAATTTACCAAAATATTGTTTTAATTAATATTTAAGTTCATATCATTAGTTGGAGGGCCCCACTCAACTACCAAACCACCATTTTTTGCCATTCAGGTCGACCAACTATATAGATTTCTTGGCGGTAACATCTTATCTTAGTTTTTTTGTATGAAAAATTTTTCAATTTACAAAAATATTGTTTTAATTGATATTTAACTTTATATCATTACTTGGAGGGCCCCACTCAACTACCAAACCACCACTTTTTGCCATTCAGGTCGACCAACTATATAGATTTCTTGGCGGTAACATCTTATCTTAGTTTTTTTGTATGGAAAATTTTTAAATTTACAAAAATATTGTTTAAATGAATTTTAAAGTTTATTTCCATAATTGGCGGGTCTCACCCAACTACCGGACCACCACTTTTTGCCATTCAGGTCGAGTAAATGTATAGATTTCTCATATTTAAGTAACATACACACCTAGTTGGGACTTATAATTAGCACACTCAGAAGAAATAGCAACGTTAGAATTTTGAAATTTCCACAAAAACTGTCCAAATTAATTCCAACAAAATTGTCTAGATTGATTCC
>CAKKTE020000472.1:52500-55000 GCA_920105625.2 Clusia tigrina
TATTAAATTTCGCTTATTTTATAGTATTGTGTTCTTGGGCCTCACTCAACTAAAAACAACCACCTTTTCATGTTCAAAGTAGAATTTTTCGCTTATTTTTAGTTTTTTTAGTATGGCTGTTGGGCCTCACTCAACTAAGAAACAAGCACATATTTGGCATTTTCAAATGTCGACATTCATATATTAATTTCGCTTATTTTATAGTATTGTGTTCTTGGGCCTCACTCAACTAAGAAAAAGCACATTTTTTGCATTTTCAAATGTCGACATTCATATATTAATTTCGCTTATTTTATAGTATTGTGTTCTTGGGCCTCACTCAACTAAGAAAAAGCACATTTTTTGCATTTTCAAATGTCGACATTCATATATTAATTTCGCTTATTTTATAGTATTGTGTTCTTGGGCCTCACTCAACTAAGAAACAAGCACATATTTTGCATTTCAAATGTCGACTTCATATATTAAATTTCGCTTGTTTTTAGTATTTAGTATGGTTGTTGGGCCTCACTCAACTAAAAACAACCACCTTTTTTTCATGTTCAAAGTAGAATTTTTCGCTTATTTTTAGTTTTTTAGTATGGTTGTTGGGCCTCACTCAACTAAAAACTACCACTTTTTTTGATGTTCAAAGTAGAATTTTTCGCTTATTTTTAGTTTTTTAGTATGGTTGTTGGGCCTCACTCAACTAAAAACTACCACTTTTTGATGTTCAAAGTAGAATTTTTTGCTTGTTGTTTTTGGTGTTGTTGGGCCCCACTCAACATCGGATTTCAACATTTTGCCATTCAGGTCGACCAACTACATAGATTTCTTGGCGGTAACATCTTATCTTAGTTTTTTTGTATGAAAAATTTTTCAATTTACAAAAATATTGTTTTAATTGATATTTAACTTCACATCATTACTTGGAGGGCCCCACTCAACTACCAAACCACCACTTTTTGCCATTCAGGTCGACCAACTATATAGATTTCTTGGCGGTAACATCTTATCTTAGTTTTTTTGTATGGAAAATTTTTCAATTTACCAAAATATTGTTTTAATTAATATTTAAGTTCATATCATTAGTTGGAGGGCCCCACTCAACTACCAAACCACCACTTTTTGCCATTCAGGTCGACCAACTATATAGATTTCTTGGCGGTAACATCTTATCTTAGTTTTTTTGTATGAAAAATTTTTCAATTTACAAAAATATTGTTTTAATTGATATTTAACTTTATATCATTACTTGGAGGGCCCCACTCAACTACCAAACCACCACTTTTTGCCATTCAGGTCGACCAACTATATAGATTTCTTGGCGGTAACATCTTATCTTAGTTTTTTTGTATGGAAAATTTTTAAATTTACAAAAATATTGTTTAAATGAATTTTAAAGTTTATTTCCATAATTGGCGGGTCTCACCCAACTACCGGACCACCACTTTTTGCCATTCAGGTCGAGTAAATGTATAGATTTCTCATATTTAAGTAACATACACACCTAGTTGGGACTTATAATTAGCACACTCAGAAGAAATAGCAACGTTAGAATTTTGAAATTTCCACAAAAACTGTCCAAATTAATTCCAACAAAATTGTCTAGATTGATTCCAAGTTAGTTGTGTAAATTAATTAAAACATTCAAAGCGAAAAAATTTGTGGATTTCTCACTTTAAATTGACACACACCCAAATGGGACTTATAATTAGCACACCTAGGTTGGACATATAAATAGCACACCAAAGTGGACATATAATTAGCACACCTTGTTGCCACTTATAATTAGCACACCTAGGTGGGACTTATAATTAGCACACCTCCGTTATTATTTGAGAGATGTACCGCCTCAGTAAAAACTCCCCAATTGGATATGTACCGCCTCAGTCAAACTCCCCACCTGGATATGTGACTTATAATTAGCACACCTTGTTGGGACTTATAATTAGCACACCCAAGTGGACTTATAAATAGCACACCCAAATGGATTTATAATTAGCACACCTCCGTTATTATTTGAGAGATGTACCGCCTCAGTCAAACTCCCCACCTGGATATGTCCTTGAATTGAAAAAACTGTCCAAATTAATTCCAACAAAATTGTCTAGATTAATTCCAAGTTAGTTGTGTAAATTAATTAAAACATTGGTATCGAAAAAATTTGTAGATTTCTCACTTTAAATTGACACACACCCAAATGGGACTTATAATTAGCACACCTAGGTTGGACTTATAATTAGCACACCTAGGTGGGACATGTAATTAGCACACCTAGGTGGGACTTATAATTAGCACACCTAGGTGGGACTTATAATTAGCACACCCAGATGAAATAGCAACTATAGAATTTTGAAATTTACACAAAAACTGTCCAAATTAATTCCAACAAAATTGTCCAGATTAATTCCAAGTTAATTGTGTAAATTAATTCCATCATTCAAAGTGAAAAAATTTTTAGTTTTCTCACATTAAATTGACACACACCCAAATGGGACTTATAATTAGCACACCTAGG
>CAKKTE020000472.1:70000-72500 GCA_920105625.2 Clusia tigrina
CCCTAAGGCCTCTAATCATTCGCTTTACCAGATAAGATTATTTCAATAATCTATTTTTGCACCAGCTATCCTGAGGGAAACTTCGGAGGGAACCAGCTACTAGATGGTTCGATTGGTCTTACGCCCCTATACTCAATTCTGACAATCGATTTGCACGTCAGAACTGCTTCGGTCTTCCATCAGGGTTTCCCCTGACTTCAACCTGATCAAGTATAGTTCACCATCTTTCGGGTCACAGCATATATGCTCAAGGTACGCTCTAGTTAGAGGATATAAATAATATTAAAAATACTATTATACCATAACTGTATAGAACGCCCTGGGATTGAATTAATATATAAAATATTCATATAAAAATTAATCCCATTTTATAAATAAAAGTTAAGTTAATTATGCCATTGGGTTTTGTATTATATTCCCAATGACTTGCACATATGTTAGACTCCTTGGTCCGTGTTTCAAGACGGGTCCCGAAGGTATCCTGAATCTTTCGCATTGTTAATCATATAATAAGTGCATACAATAAAATGATATATATATATATATCTCATATTTGTAAAATTCAATTAAGAATTTAAGCACTATATAATATTAAATCTATCAACACTTTATCAAATTATTCAATATTTATTCTATGTTAATCTATATTAAAATAAATCAATTTGAATAAACTTAAATTAAATAATCTTATGATAAATATGGATCATATGCTAATAGATTACAATGTACTTATATGGAAAAAATGCACACCATTACTATAATATTTTTAACATATCACAGTTATAATGATGAATTTTCCATAATGTATATTCAGGTTCATCGGGCTTAACCTCTAAGCAGTTTCACGTACTATTTAACTCTCTATTCAGAGTTCTTTTCAACTTTCCCTCACGGTACTTGTTTACTATCGGTCTCATGGTTATATTTAGTTTTAGATGGAGTTTACCACCCACTTAGTGCTGCACTATCAAGCAACACGACTCTTTGGAAACACCTTCTAGTAATCATTAACGTTATACGGGCCTGGCACCCTCTATGGGTAAATGGCCTCATTTAAGAAGGACTTAAATCGATAATTTCTCATACTAGATTTAAGATGTTCCATACACTGCATCTCACATTTGCCATTAAAACAAAGTGACTTAGTGCTGAACTATTTTCTTTTCGCTCGCCGCTACTAAGAAAATCCTTGTTAGTTTCTTTTCCTCCCCTCATTAATATGCTTAAATTCAGGGGGTAATCCCATATGAGTTGAGGTTGTATAATAAAATATATATATATGTGATATATAAATTAAATATAAAATTTTTCATAAAATCCAATAATCTCTCTTTTTTTTGTTTGGACAAAATATTTATTTTTTCTTATATATTTTTCTTGAATAATTCTTTAATATAATATTTTTTTGAATTAATGTGTGTGTATGTGGAAAAGTCCCATTTTAAACAAAAAAAAAAATTTAAAAAATTTTTTTATGCTAAGACTTTCACAAAAAATCACATTAAAAATATTATAAAACTATTCATAATATATAAAATAAAAAAGAGAATTTTTATAAGAATTCAAATTCTTACTTTTTTGTTGTATTTGGATTTTTTGTTTTTTAATTTTCACTTAATATTATGCATATTATAATAAAATATATTATGCAATAATATAACATGTGCTTGAAATTTTATTTTCCATATTAGTTTTCTTCATATATTTTTGATGAATCAAAAAATAAAACAGGAAAAAAGAATTTATAATTCTTTCTCTTTTAAAATAAAATAAGCAACTTTTTTAGCAAAGTCTTACAACCCTCAACCATATGTAGTCCAAGCAGCACTTCAAAATTAATTAAAGTACATCACAGCATGGACTGCGATATGCGTTCAAAATGTCGATGTTCATGTGTCCTGCAGTTCACACGATGACGCACAGTTTGCTGCGTTCTTCATCGACCCATGAGCCAAGTGATCCACCGCTTAGAGTGAATATTTTTTTCTTTGTATTATTTTCATCAATTTCATTTCGTTAATTTTTGTAATTTATTGAGTGGAAAAATATTATAAAAATTTATATAATATTTTTTTTGTTACCCATCACAATAATATTTTTTTATTTATACAAACATTATACTGTTGCGAATGTCCTGCAAAAATTCAAAAATTTAATGCATTTGAGAACTTACTAAATATAATATATATATGAAATATATATATATATATTAGGTAAGTACAACTATTTAATGTTTGTTTCTTTTGTGGATTTTTTTTGTAATTGGCAAAAAAAATTTTCAAAATTTTTCTATGCGCAATACACAAAATTGTTAATAAAAAAAAGGAAGATTTCTCTTCCTTATTTTTTTGCTTATATATTGTAGTGTACAATATAATTTTTGTATATAATATTTTATATTATATACTCTTTTTCATTTAGTATATATATTATATATACATATATATATATATATTTGTATGCAAAAAAAGAATTTTTTTCTCTTTCTATGCGCGCAATA
>CAKKTE020000472.1:75000-77500 GCA_920105625.2 Clusia tigrina
GATTTAGACCCGGATATATAATATTACTTTATTATCACGTATCTATCAATTTACAATGAATATTTGAAAAATTCAACATTTTTAAAATAAAAACTATGAACATTTTCAACAATAATTGGCGCGGCCAACACCACACATTCGTGCCCAAAAAATCATATAATCAAATTTTTGTTTATGATTATAGAGTAAATATATATATTATATATATATATATATATATATATATATAAAACTACTATAATCTCTTTTTTATTATATATAATAATATAATAATACTTTTTCTTTCTCATATAAAAACCATATATTTTAATTGTTTGTTGGCTGCTGCCCACAAACACACAACATTTCTTCATTTCATAAACGAAATATTTTTGTTACCATATTATATTTATATATTTCACTTTTTGCAAATCACATATAGATTTTCTTCATTCAGTTCTGTTTTTAATTAGTTGATATGTTGGGCCTAACTCAACTATAAACCACAACCACTTTTTGCAATATTCAGTTCGAATTTCATATATTTCTCTTTTTGTCTTTGATATTGGTTGGGCCTCACTCAACAACTAAGAAACAAGCACATATTTTGGATTTCAAATGTCGACATTCATCATATATTAATTTCGCTTATTTTATAGTATTGTGTTCTTGGGCCTCACCTCAACTAAGAAACAAGCACATATTTTGCATTTCAAATGTCGACTTCATATATTAAATTTCGCTTATTTTATAGTATTGTGTTCTTGGGCCTCACTCAACTAAAAACAACCACCTTTTCATGTTCAAAGTAGAATTTTTCGCTTATTTTTAGTTTTTTTAGTATGGCTGTTGGGCCTCACTCAACTAAGAAACAAGCACATATTTGGCATTTTCAAATGTCGACATTCATATATTAATTTCGCTTATTTTATAGTATTGTGTTCTTGGGCCTCACTCAACTAAGAAAAAGCACATTTTTTGCATTTTCAAATGTCGACATTCATATATTAATTTCGCTTATTTTATAGTATTGTGTTCTTGGGCCTCACTCAACTAAGAAAAAGCACATTTTTTGCATTTTCAAATGTCGACATTCATATATTAATTTCGCTTATTTTATAGTATTGTGTTCTTGGGCCTCACTCAACTAAGAAACAAGCACATATTTTGCATTTCAAATGTCGACTTCATATATTAAATTTCGCTTGTTTTTAGTATTTAGTATGGTTGTTGGGCCTCACTCAACTAAAAACAACCACCTTTTTTTCATGTTCAAAGTAGAATTTTTCGCTTATTTTTAGTTTTTTAGTATGGTTGTTGGGCCTCACTCAACTAAAAACTACCACTTTTTTTGATGTTCAAAGTAGAATTTTTCGCTTATTTTTAGTTTTTTAGTATGGTTGTTGGGCCTCACTCAACTAAAAACTACCACTTTTTGATGTTCAAAGTAGAATTTTTTGCTTGTTGTTTTTGGTGTTGTTGGGCCCCACTCAACATCGGATTTCAACATTTTGCCATTCAGGTCGACCAACTACATAGATTTCTTGGCGGTAACATCTTATCTTAGTTTTTTTGTATGAAAAATTTTTCAATTTACAAAAATATTGTTTTAATTGATATTTAACTTCACATCATTACTTGGAGGGCCCCACTCAACTACCAAACCACCACTTTTTGCCATTCAGGTCGACCAACTATATAGATTTCTTGGCGGTAACATCTTATCTTAGTTTTTTTGTATGGAAAATTTTTCAATTTACCAAAATATTGTTTTAATTAATATTTAAGCTCATATCATTAGTTGGAGGGCCCCACTCAACTACCAAACCACCACTTTTTGCCATTCAGGTCGACCAACTATATAGATTTCTTGGCGGTAACATCTTATCTTAGTTTTTTTGTATGAAAAATTTTTCAATTTACAAAAATATTGTTTTAATTGATATTTAACTTTATATCATTACTTGGAGGGCCCCACTCAACTACCAAACCACCACTTTTTGCCATTCAGGTCGACCAACTATATAGATTTCTTGGCGGTAACATCTTATCTTAGTTTTTTTGTATGGAAAATTTTTAAATTTACAAAAATATTGTTTAAATGAATTTTAAAGTTTATTTCCATAATTGGCGGGTCTCACCCAACTACCGGACCACCACTTTTTGCCATTCAGGTCGAGTAAATGTATAGATTTCTCATATTTAAGTAACATACACACCTAGTTGGGACTTATAATTAGCACACTCAGAAGAAATAGCAACGTTAGAATTTTGAAATTTCCACAAAAACTGTCCAAATTAATTCCAACAAAATTGTCTAGATTGATTCCAAGTTAGTTGTGTAAATTAATTAAAACATTCAAAGCGAAAAAATTTGTGGATTTCTCACTTTAAATTGACACACACCCAAATGGGACTTATAATTAGCACACCTAGGTTGGACATATAAATAGCACACCAAAGTGGACATATAATTAGCACACCTTGTTGCCACTTATAATTAGCACACCTAGGTGGGACT
>CAKKTE020000472.1:92500-95000 GCA_920105625.2 Clusia tigrina
TAACAAACGGATACTCAACAGGTTACGGAATTGGAACCGTATTCCCTTTCGTTCAAAAAAAATCAAGTGTTTTATTACATACAATATATATTATATATATAGGATATTTTTTAACTTGAAAATTTTCAGCTTTCGCCTTAAACTTAGGACCGACTAACTCGTGATCAACCACTGTTCACACGAAACCCATCTCCACTTCAGTCCTCCAAGGTCTCATTCGATTATTTGCTACTACCACCAAGATCTGTACCAATGGCGGCTCCATGTAGGCTTACGCCAAACACTTCTAAGCACACCATTGTACCCTCCTACTCACTAAAGTTTCAAAATCTATTGAGAAAAAATTTTTGTTCAATAAATCATTTACTTTAGCGGTAATGTATAGGTATACAACTTGAGCGCCATCCATTTTAAGGGCTAGTTGCTTCGGCAGGTGAGTTGTTACACACTCCTTAGCGGATTACGACTTCCATGTCCACCGTCCTGCTGTTTTAAGCAACCAACGCCTTTCATGGTTTCTGTATGAGTTGTTAATTTGGGCACCGTAACATTACGTTTGGTTCATCCCACAGCGCCAGTTCTGCTTACCAAAAGTGGCCCACTGGGCACAATATATCATAACTTTAACCTTCATATCAAGAAAGGTAAAGTTCTTACCCATTTAAAGTTTGAGAATAGGTTAAGATCGTTTCGACCCTAAGGCCTCTAATCATTCGCTTTACCAGATAAGATTATTTCAATAATCTATTTTTGCACCAGCTATCCTGAGGGAAACTTCGGAGGGAACCAGCTACTAGATGGTTCGATTGGTCTTACGCCCCTATACTCAATTCTGACAATCGATTTGCACGTCAGAACTGCTTCGGTCTTCCATCAGGGTTTCCCCTGACTTCAACCTGATCAAGTATAGTTCACCATCTTTCGGGTCACAGCATATATGCTCAAGGTACGCTCTAGTTAGAGGATATAAATAATATTAAAAATACTATTATACCATAACTGTATAGAACGCCCTGGGATTGAATTAATATATAAAATATTCATATAAAAATTAATCCCATTTTATAAATAAAAGTTAAGTTAATTATGCCATTGGGTTTTGTATTATATTCCCAATGACTTGCACATATGTTAGACTCCTTGGTCCGTGTTTCAAGACGGGTCCCGAAGGTATCCTGAATCTTTCGCATTGTTAATCATATAATAAGTGCATACAATAAAATGATATATATATATATATCTCATATTTGTAAAATTCAATTAAGAATTTAAGCACTATATAATATTAAATCTATCAACACTTTATCAAATTATTCAATATTTATTCTATGTTAATCTATATTAAAATAAATCAATTTGAATAAACTTAAATTAAATAATCTTATGATAAATATGGATCATATGCTAATAGATTACAATGTACTTATATGGAAAAAATGCACACCATTACTATAATATTTTTAACATATCACAGTTATAATGATGAATTTTCCATAATGTATATTCAGGTTCATCGGGCTTAACCTCTAAGCAGTTTCACGTACTATTTAACTCTCTATTCAGAGTTCTTTTCAACTTTCCCTCACGGTACTTGTTTACTATCGGTCTCATGGTTATATTTAGTTTTAGATGGAGTTTACCACCCACTTAGTGCTGCACTATCAAGCAACACGACTCTTTGGAAACACCTTCTAGTAATCATTAACGTTATACGGGCCTGGCACCCTCTATGGGTAAATGGCCTCATTTAAGAAGGACTTAAATCGATAATTTCTCATACTAGATTTAAGATGTTCCATACACTGCATCTCACATTTGCCATTAAAACAAAGTGACTTAGTGCTGAACTATTTTCTTTTCGCTCGCCGCTACTAAGAAAATCCTTGTTAGTTTCTTTTCCTCCCCTCATTAATATGCTTAAATTCAGGGGGTAATCCCATATGAGTTGAGGTTGTATAATAAAATATATATATATGTGATATATAAATTAAATATAAAATTTTTCATAAAATCCAATAATCTCTCTTTTTTTTGTTTGGACAAAATATTTATTTTTTCTTATATATTTTTCTTGAATAATTCTTTAATATAATATTTTTTTGAATTAATGTGTGTGTATGTGGAAAAGTCCCATTTTAAACAAAAAAAAAAATTTAAAAAATTTTTTTATGCTAAGACTTTCACAAAAAATCACATTAAAAATATTATAAAACTATTCATAATATATAAAATAAAAAAGAGAATTTTTATAAGAATTCAAATTCTTACTTTTTTGTTGTATTTGGATTTTTTGTTTTTTAATTTTCACTTAATATTATGCATATTATAATAAAATATATTATGCAATAATATAACATGTGCTTGAAATTTTATTTTCCATATTAGTTTTCTTCATATATTTTTGATGAATCAAAAAATAAAACAGGAAAAAAGAATTTATAATTCTTTCTCTTTTAAAATAAAATAAGCAACTTTTTTAGCAAAGTCTTACAACCCTCAA
>CAKKTE020000472.1:105000-107500 GCA_920105625.2 Clusia tigrina
ATCAAGTATAGTTCACCATCTTTCGGGTCACAGCATATATGCTCAAGGTACGCTCTAGTTAGAGGATATAAATAATATTAAAAATACTATTATACCATAACTGTATAGAACGCCCTGGGATTGAATTAATATATAAAATATTCATATAAAAATTAATCCCATTTTATAAATAAAAGTTAAGTTAATTATGCCATTGGGTTTTGTATTATATTCCCAATGACTTGCACATATGTTAGACTCCTTGGTCCGTGTTTCAAGACGGGTCCCGAAGGTATCCTGAATCTTTCGCATTGTTAATCATATAATAAGTGCATACAATAAAATGATATATATATATATATCTCATATTTGTAAAATTCAATTAAGAATTTAAGCACTATATAATATTAAATCTATCAACACTTTATCAAATTATTCAATATTTATTCTATGTTAATCTATATTAAAATAAATCAATTTGAATAAACTTAAATTAAATAATCTTATGATAAATATGGATCATATGCTAATAGATTACAATGTACTTATATGGAAAAAATGCACACCATTACTATAATATTTTTAACATATCACAGTTATAATGATGAATTTTCCATAATGTATATTCAGGTTCATCGGGCTTAACCTCTAAGCAGTTTCACGTACTATTTAACTCTCTATTCAGAGTTCTTTTCAACTTTCCCTCACGGTACTTGTTTACTATCGGTCTCATGGTTATATTTAGTTTTAGATGGAGTTTACCACCCACTTAGTGCTGCACTATCAAGCAACACGACTCTTTGGAAACACCTTCTAGTAATCATTAACGTTATACGGGCCTGGCACCCTCTATGGGTAAATGGCCTCATTTAAGAAGGACTTAAATCGATAATTTCTCATACTAGATTTAAGATGTTCCATACACTGCATCTCACATTTGCCATTAAAACAAAGTGACTTGGTGCTGAACTATTTTCTTTTCGCTCGCCGCTACTAAGAAAATCCTTGTTAGTTTCTTTTCCTCCCCTCATTAATATGCTTAAATTCAGGGGGTAATCCCATATGAGTTGAGGTTGTATAATAAAATATATATATATGTGATATATAAATTAAATATAAAATTTTTCATAAAATCCAATAATCTCTCTTTTTTTTGTTTGGACAAAATATTTATTTTTTCTTATATATTTTTCTTGAATAATTCTTTAATATAATATTTTTTTGAATTAATGTGTGTGTATGTGGAAAAGTCCCATTTTAAACAAAAAAAAAAATTTAAAAAATTTTTTTATGCTAAGACTTTCACAAAAAATCACATTAAAAATATTATAAAACTATTCATAATATATAAAATAAAAAAGAGAATTTTTATAAGAATTCAAATTCTTACTTTTTTGTTGTATTTGGATTTTTTGTTTTTTAATTTTCACTTAATATTATGCATATTATAATAAAATATATTATGCAATAATATAACATGTGCTTGAAATTTTATTTTCCATATTAGTTTTCTTCATATATTTTTGATGAATCAAAAAATAAAACAGGAAAAAAGAATTTATAATTCTTTCTCTTTTAAAATAAAATAAGCAACTTTTTTAGCAAAGTCTTACAACCCTCAACCATATGTAGTCCAAGCAGCACTTCAAAATTAATTAAAGTACATCACAGCATGGACTGCGATATGCGTTCAAAATGTCGATGTTCATGTGTCCTGCAGTTCACACGATGACGCACAGTTTGCTGCGTTCTTCATCGACCCATGAGCCAAGTGATCCACCGCTTAGAGTGAATATTTTTTTCTTTGTATTATTTTCATCAATTTCATTTCGTTAATTTTTGTAATTTATTGAGTGGAAAAAATATTATAAAAAATTTATATAATATTTTTTTTGTTACCCATCACAATAATATTTTTTTATTTATACAAACATTATACTGTTGCGAATGTCCTGCAAAAATTCAAAAATTTAATGCATTTGAGAACTTACTAAATATAATATATATATGAAATATATATATATATTAGGTAAGTACAACTATTTAATGTTTGTTTCTTTTGTGGATTTTTTTTGTAATTGGCAAAAAAAATTTTCAAAATTTTTCTATGCGCAATACACAAAATTGTTAATAAAAAAAAGGAAGATTTCCTCTTCCTTATTTTTTTGCTTATATATTGTAGTGTACAATATAATTTTTGTATATAATATTTTATATTATATACTCTTTTTCATTTAGTATATATATTATATATACATATATATATATATATTTGTATGCAAAAAAAGAATTTTTTTCTCTTTCTATGCGCGCAATACAAATGTGAAAAAAGAGGACTACTATAAATAAATATAGTATAGTAGTTAGTATCCACTTTCTTTTTAATTTATAGATATCTTTCAGATAGGACATTTTTTTTACATTAATGATCCTTCCGCAGGTTCACCTACGGAAACCTTGTTACGACTTTTACTTCCTCTAAATAATCAAGTTCGGTCAACTTTTGCGAAAACAACCGTAA